>LBNU01013442.1:48511-82466 GCA_014162995.1 Artemisia annua
TTTTTTTTAAATTTTTTTTTTTTAATGCAACGGTTCCTTTTTTTTTTTTTTTTTTTTTTTTTGAAAAGAACACTTTTGCAACGTTCAAAAATGAGTTAAATGGGAGATTTGCATGATTTGTATTCGGTCGATGAAACAACCGAATTGTGATTTTGAGACCGGCGACCGATTTTGCCACATCCATGTCAACCGATTTCGAAATCGGTCGACTTTCACTCGACCGAATAAACTTCCGGCCCTTAGTGGCCAGCCTTAATTTATCACTGGTTTTTCAATTTTTAAGTGTAAATTCTAAGGCTATGTTGTAAAAAGTGTTTGAAAAATGATTATTTGCAAGCTTTGAACACTATTAAATATATGTATATCTTATATATAATTGTGTTTGTTAGTGGATTTGCGTCCTCCTTAAAGAGAGCTTTGCGACAAAATAAAAAGTGTTCAAAATGAAGTTAATATGAATAAGATATCGTGTCTCAAAATTAGTCACTTGAAACACAAAATGGGTTTTGATTTTGGAGATAAGGTTTATTTGTTATGGTTTTGAAACATTAAAGCATACGAATTATATTCGAAAGTGCTGGACTAGTTGAAACCAAATATGACATGATTTTGACAATTCAGTTTCTTTGTATTGACATGGATTGACAACTCCATGACAATTCCGTGAAAGCATAATATTTTACATTAAATATGACATGATTTTGTTATTTACCTATAAATGCCCTTTAACTTCAATATTTGTAAACAGAAATTCACATTTATATTGTCTACAATAACATTTTAATTAACAAAATGTCTCAACAAAACTTAAACAAATTTATTCATCAATTAAAAAATATGGCTATTGAACCAAATGATGTGAAGGTAAGTATCCTTATGAAACTACAAGAATAATTTGATGTTGAGGCCGCACTGGAGGAGGAAGTGTTGAACTTGATGCGTCGCTTTGCAGATAGAACTCGACTACGTAGGCCTCACTTTGAGACACGATATCTTATTCATATTAACTCTATTTTGAACACTCTTTATTTCGTCGCAAAGCTCTCTCCTAGGCCATTAGCAATATTTTAATATCACGTGACCCACACTCGTTTTTTACGCGGAATATAACTAGGAGAGAGAGAGAGAGAGGGGTTGGCAAGGGGAGCATTTTTAGTTGGCTATTTAGAAAATACGGTTGATTAAACACATGTAAGTGGAACACGTAAACTCTCTAATTTTTTATTATTTTTTTTACACGAGAAAGAGGTCCAATTTGGTAAATGGCAAAAAGATGGTCTTTCGTTTTGCATACTCCTCTGACAGTATGATACAGTAATTTTTGCATGTATATATGAGTATTGAGTAAGCGAAAATTAAGAAAGATAATGATTTAAATCGTAACTAAATGTTTAACCTTTAAATATTTAATACATTTCATTAACTTTTTTTTTTTTTTTTTTTTTTTTTCCCCGATAAATCGATAATCATGGTTTCCGACTTTTTGGCCGAATAATCCACGGGATTTGAACCCACCGCCATACAGACTCAAACCAAGTGAAGCAGACTCAAACCAAGTGAAGCCCTCCCTTTTCAGGAGGTTGGCGTGACCACTTAAGGTTGTTTGCACCTAGCAGGAATTGAACTTGAGACCTCACACATTTTAGAGTGATAATCACAATCCCTTTTACCGCTATTTAGATGTTACAAAATTATACTACTAGTATTTTTTAAGTTTATAAATTTTAACTGTGTATTCTCCATTACATCATCATTTTAGCAAAGTGTCACCCATTTTTCCTCAAAAAAATATTATCTGACCAAAAACCCAGGAGGGGTTTAATAAAAATAAAACCAACCGGACCTCCCTCCCCCGTCGCCGGTGTACCGGAATATACCTATTCCGTTAACCGAAAATCAACAAATTGTTCATAACAACCCCCTCGAGTTTATTATATTTACAAATATAATGAATTTACAAATTCAGACCATCAATCCACCATGGTTTAATAATAATAATAATAATTCATCATCATCATCACAGCGTCGGTTATTCGTATCCGGTAAATTTCTTTATTTTCTCTTCTGTTTAATGAATTTTAATTAAGTTTGAGCTTATTAGAATTGCTTATTATGCCTTTTTTGGAAATGAGATAAGCATATGTTTGTCAATTATGCTTGTTTAAGGATAAAAATAAAAAGGAAGCAGTTTTAATAAGCACATCACGTTATATGATGAACATTAATAGTTTGGTATTATAAGAAGAGCTTACTTGATTGGATCGTAGAGAGTGTTTCGGATTTTGCCTTTTGGAGTAGTCTGTCTGATTATTGCTTTTTTAAAGTCGCGTAATACTGTCTGGCTGGCTAAGCACTTGAAAAAAGTGATTAATTTTGCGTTTTCTTAGAGCAGGTTTTTGCAAACGCGTAATTTGTTTTGCATATGTAATCCCAAACACCCCCGTTGTAGAGCATTATCGTTATCAGATATATTGAAGATTAGATAATTGGTGGTAAAATTGTAACTATTAAACTTAGATATTAGGACATAATTAAGTTGTTACATCAAATATACCCGTTGTATATTTTATTGGTAGGGTCACCTAAACATTTGTGAAGGACGATTAAATTTACAAATTGAGGGGGGTGTTTGTTTCGGCTTATATTGCCGGCTTATGGCTTATTTGGTTCTGGGTTTATGTTTTATAAGATCATTTTTTGTGTCTTATTTTGAAACTTTTTGTCTTATATATATTTATTATGTCATAATAAGCTTGTATAAGCTAAAAAGTTGCAAAATAAGCCACAGAAGTGAGCTTATGAAACATAAGCCCGAAACCAAATAAGCCATAAGCCGGCTGGCTATATAAGCGGAAACAAACACCCTATGAATATCATTTTAATGATATTTGGGTGGCAAAATTCTTTAATTTTTGGTTGTATGCTAATAAACCTATTTTTTGCTCATGGACAGCCGGAAATTCTCATACTCTCAAGTTATGGCAGCCATCACGTGTTAGCAAAATGTGTTCCCTCAAGACTAATAATCTAGAATTTCAAACAAGGGTTTTTGCGTTACCAAAGTTTTTGCACAGTCAGCCAAAAAGAAGCCATATGAGAATCAAGGCAGCGTCTTCCGAGTCTCTAAGTCACGAACTTTTCATGAGAACTTCTGAAAACGATTCTCAATTTAGCTCATATAATGCTGAAGATTTGCAGCCTAGCCCTAAATATGAGAACAGATTCCTTATTTTTGCACGATTTGGTTCGTTTATCAACAATACTGCTGAGTCTTTTTTCAAGAGCGAGATACGGAGGAGGTTATTTGTTACTGCTGCGTTACTTGTGATTAGTCGTATAGGATATTTTATTCCTCTTCCGGGGTTTGATCGAAGATTGGTGCCAGAAAACTACCTTAGCTTCGTTTCAGGGTCAGTTGGTACGTTTCCAAAAATTATTCCCAGATTCAGGAGTTAATGTCTTCCATGTTTTTCTCTTATATGTATGCTTTCTAGTAATTTGGTTCAAACAAAAGAAATCTTCTATTTAATAATTAACTATATCATGGTTTTTAGGATGATACATATTTTCCAACATTAGAACCATAGATAATTTGCTTTCCATGATTCATTGGCTATCTAAGAACTACCTCAGTAATTTTTATACTCGAGAGTCGAGACAAATGATATGGGTTCTTTACATTACATAGAAGCATACTTTTTCATTTGTCCTGTTTCAGTTCTACTGCTAATTATACATCCCTGGCATTAAGAGATGGGTTTGTATCCCGTTTTGGTCATCTTGTTACGTATTCTTAATAATTTTAAATCAAAATCAACATAGTATATAATTATTTATCATGCATAAATTTGACATTGTTATACAAAATCATCATTTCGAAAGTTGATTTTTAGGGGTATTTTGGCTACAAAATGACTCAAACAGGACACAAAGCCATATGTTAGTGACCGGGACATACAAAAATAGGTAAAATGGCGTAAACGGGACGAAAAAGATGAATTGGGATTTTATGCAAAATTCCCATAATATTCTTGCTGCCGGCTTGTAAAAATGGTTAAAAATATGGTGCCAATAGCTGAAACTTACTTGTTTATCCAGGGTGTTATATATTAATAAATAGTTTCCTTTCATCATCTTTCCCTTTCCCCCTCCTCATATGATCATTCTCTTTAATGGCAGAGGAGCTTGGTGAGCTTGCACCAGAACTCAAACTCTCCCTCTTCCAACTTGGAATCAGCCCTCAAATTGGAGCATCAATTGTTATGCAGGTAAAGCTTCTCATCACGTGAGACTTCAATTGAATACTTATCCTATCTTGTTTACGTTAGTTTATAACTATGTCTTTCTGTGTGCTTTTATGGCACCATACTACTCTCAAAGTTAGCATCACGTAAACTTAAACCCAAGTTTGGATGTCTAGGCATGTCATCAGAAGTTACGCCCACTTCACTAACTGTCACTGAGATATACTCTTGACATATCTTATAGATAATGAACATTCAAAAAGATTACTGATGCAGTATATATGTGAGCTTGATGTTGATTCTTGTTTACATTGACATCGAGTTTGAGATCTAAGCTAACTAAAGTGATTATGCGATCAGGTACTTTGCTACGTTATACCTTCATTGGTCAAGCTGCGGAAAGAAGGTTTGGATGCTAATGAAAAAATAAAGAGTTATACGTATGTTTAATCACTCTTAATAAGCAAAGAGAAGATCATTTTCACATTAGTTTTATAGAATTATACTATTATATGATTATAGAAGGTTAATAATCCCATATTCCCATGTCTCTGTTTATTTCAGATGGTGGCTGGCGTTTGGATTTGCAATAGTAGAGGCACTGATCATTTCCTATTTTTCACTTTCATATTCGATTTATGCAGCAAATGCTGCTCAAAGGTAATGCTTTCCAGTTAGAATTACCCTTTTTGTCTCTCTTTCTATTTGACGGTTCTTGATATCCAAATATCTATCTTAATCTATAGCAATATTCTTCAAATTAGTAAATTATGTAAAAGTAGGAAACTCGGAATGATCGGTATGAACTCTGTGTTGATATGATGATGTTGTTGCGGAAACATTGTGTGTGTATAATAAGGAGGATATTTGTTATTACTAGCATCGTTTCTTGAAAATCGTTTATTTCTAATATGATTGGTCTGATATATTACTTGTAGGACGCGGCACGTCATGTTCACAACGATGTTTTTGGTCTCTGGTGCTATGACTACGACATGGATCTGTGACAAAATATCAGACTCTGGATTTGGTATTACTTTTGAACATTGTGCTTAGATGTGGTCTTTAGTCTACTTTGTACTTGTTTTACTGTTTATATCATTTGTTGTACTCCTATAGTCCTAGAAACTACTGTAGCTGATTCAATAGGATAATTACAGGGTACCAGCGATTATACCATTAAACTTACCACTGATGACATGACGTGATACTATACAGTGCCCCACCGACCTGTCAAATGGGATAGTGAAAACATGATAATATAACAACGCCTGTTTTTACTAAATCCTTTTGTTATTTGATCTAGCGTGTTGTTTTGGGTTTATCAGCTTACATATCTTTTTGCAGCTGTCTGATTACTTAAGGAATGTTGCAGGTCATGGATCATCTTTGCTCATATGTGTGAATATCTTGACTGGCTACACAGAAACATTACACAAAATGTTATCTCAGCTCTCAGGTCAGTAACTTTAAAAGTTATCTAGTGTGTTGACTTTCAAAACTCTAAATAGATTCAAATTTGCTCATTTTGATAATCTTGCTGTATTCAGTTGCAGGAAGTGCTGGCGGATGGTGGCCTTATTTACTTGCAGTGTCAGGTGTCTTCATTATTGTTACTATGTGGGCAGTTGTTGTAACCCAGGGTTGCAGAAAAATCAAGCTACAATACTATGGCTTCAAACTTGCTTCTTCTACCAGGTAAATGACATCTCTACTTTTGCATCATTAATGGGATTCTTTGTACGCTCATGTGTTTATAATTATCCTGACCAATGTTGGCGCCTCGTTGTGTTCCTCTCCAAGCCTTTAGAGAGTTGTTAAGCTCTATTTTTATGCGTTTCATATCTTTGACTTGAATACTACTGATTACTAATTTTTCGATTTTTATGGTATGGACAGAGAAGACTCCCCAGTAACAGAAGTCGAGCAGTATATCCCATTTAATATTAACCCATCTGGAATGCAGCCTGTCCTCACTACCAGCTATCTATTGGGTTTTCCTGCTCTCGTGGCAAGGTTTGACTAATCACTGGTCTTATTGGTTACGTTTATGTGATATTCTTGTAAACTAATTCATATCCTTTTGGATTCATGGCTGCTAAATTTTATTATGCTATCACATTCTGATATGGAGCATTATTTGCAGCTTCTTTACTTCACGATTTTGGACAAATGTGAGAGAGATCCTAAATCCTGAATCATCTCTTGGAGCAGCGCCGTGGGTCTACTATACAATCTACGCATTCTTCGTTTTCGTTTTCAACATATTTGATATTGTAAGTAAAATTTCTAATATTGTTCAACTTTATCTGTTCTTATTACTGTATGTATGCTTCTATTTAATAACCATGCAAGTTTCTTATATTTGTTTCCATCTTTAGCATTAATATTGGCAAATGGGTGGGTGGGGTAATGCCATTATGGGTCAAAAAGGGCTGGTTCGGGACAGCTTGATCTGAACACTTGTTTACCTTATTATAATCATTTGAGTAAATTGCATAAACCGCTCCTGTGGTTTGGTCAAAATTAGATAAAATGTTCCTGTGGTTTGATCAAAATTTGTGCTGTATGCTTTTCCATTTGGTCCTCAATACTATAAGCTATACTCTAGCCTCAGGTTTAATATGCTATATTCATTTCAGGCCAACATGCCTAAGGAAATTGCTGAGTACCTGAATAAAATGGGTGCTAGGATACCAAATATAAAGCCAGGAAAAGCCACTGTTGAATATCTGGGAAAGATTCAAGCTTCAACCCGTTTCTGGGGTATATCTCTGTCCACAGTATTTCAGCTATAATTATGTGTTGCATTGACTTGACTTAGCTGCTTTCTTGTGAAACTTTTTTAGGTGGTTTGCTGTTGAGTGTTCTAGCCACATCATCAACGATACTTGATCATTATTTGCGCAAAAACAATGAAGGATTTTCAATTGGGTTTACATCTGTTCTTATCATCGTAAGTTCTTCAGTCTTATAGGTTTAGAATTTTGTAGGTCTTACTCCCTTCATTTCTTAATTTTTTCAACGTTTGATTGAACAAATAGTTTTAGGACAATGCGGCCATTTATAAAATGTCTTAAATTCTCTTTCATAAAGTAGGATTTGTGAAAATGGGCGGGATGGCTGGGCTGGCAGGTTCTATAATGGGTCAAAACGGGTAATATCTGTATGGTGCAGGCTGTATAAATAGTAAGTTTGATGAATATGAATACCAAAATTATATTATTACTATAATAATCAACATATATTAAGCAAAATGATTTAATGGTTTTGTATATTAAAAGTATATTTTGGACGACTTCCCACTCATTTGACCCGTTTTCTTTTTATGGAATTTAGTTTACATGTTCGACTCAGTAGAGATCAAACACAACCCAAATCGACCCATTCATAAGTTAATGGGCCAAAATTTCTACTGCTACCCCTGAGCTTCCATTCACTTGGCTTTAAAAAATACAAGTATCAAGTGGGTTGCATGATACAAATATTAGGCCATAATTCTGACTTGCATGTTCTTGGTCCAGGTGGGTTCGATCATCGAACTAAGAAGATCTTATCAAGCATACAATGTAATGCCAAGTTTGAGCAAAGCTTTAAAACGATATGGTGTGTAAAATCTAAAATAAGAAATCCAGAAGGTGACATCATCAACCAACATGGTGGAGACTACCAACAACCCAAAATACAGAAAGGAAGATCATGTATATGAACAATTCCCCAAGCCCTACTTGAAGTTCTTCAGGCCCAGTGTTGGTGCTCTATGCAATATCTCGTTCAAGGACATCATGAAGTATAATGGTCGAACACGAGTCACTAAAAATGTTTCATAAAAATTATTTTTTGAGAGGAGATCTGGTTCTGAAATGTCTACAAATGGGTTGTAGAAATCGTAGTTATGACAGTTTTGTAGTCTTAGTTGTTGTGTAGATTATTATTTGTATTTGTTAATTTGTTACTACAGTGGTTCTAAACGTCATACAAGTTAACAAAAATGTAAGTGTGATCTAGGATCCTCGTTCTCAACTGATGGTAGTGTACGGGTGTGTAAAGACCCTTTTGAGTAGTTGGTTTATAACTAAGACAACTACAAATGAAATTTTCTATTGGGTCAAGCAAGTCGAGCAACAAAACTTCACGACCCATTCACATTGCGACACGTGGAAAATTTGACAACTTATAGAAATTGCTAGAAACTCTAATATGCGGTCGAGACCCAAACCTTTATATATTAGATCGTACCTAATGGTTTTAACTTTTATGAAGTGTTGTAAATATTGGTTTTGGCGGCTGATATATCCCTGATATATCGCTTATCGGCGGTCCATCGTCACAATATTTTGCATATCGGTCAAATATATTGGTCATGGCCAAAATCGATTAAATATCGGTCAAAATCGGTCAATTATTGGTAGAAGACATAATCGAAGATGAAGAGTAGAAGACATACTTTTTTCCGGAGATGGTGATAGTGGTGAAAAGTTGGTGGTTCAATATTCTGAAGTTGCAGAACAGGAGATAGAAGATTAAGAGAGAAGAGATGGATGATATTTACAATTTTTAGTTAACCTAATAAGTTATATGGTTTTTAAGTGGTTTTTTGAGCCCAATAAAAGAACATGGTATTAATCTATTATTGTTGAGGGGCCTACCACTACTATCAAATTATGAAAATGACTATGGGTATCGGTATGAAATGAGTTTGTAAACCCACCATCATAGATGGTACGGGAAATACCCAATTTAATCAATTTGATATCCATTTTCAAAAACAAACCCCGTAAACCAAACAACTATGATAGAAATGAAAACACTTCTTCATTTCAATACCTTCAAACCAAACGGCCCCTCACATAATCTATCATAAAAACGCAAACCCTCTATCCTCGAGTATGGATTTGACTCTCATTATCCCAACTCCCGCAATCCCAAACACCCCATATCCCGTTAGGCCTTATTAACCAAAACATTTACCCGCCTCTTACACATTTCAAAAACTTAGGGCTCATTTCATTTCATCCCCAAATTTCAAAATGCCAATCAATAAACAGCTTACCGAAGACGTCGAGACCGAGTACACCGATCTCGACATCCCAGCGAACTCAATCGATGCCGCCGTGATGTTTCATCTCGTTATCGATATCCTAGGGTTTGTCCTCTTTATGCATCAACAGATCCCCTCGTAAGCTCAACTAACTTCTCATTAGTATATAAATTTCCTTCAATTTGTTAGTTTTTAGTGTTTTTCGACTCGAGTCGAGACGTTGCTTAAAAGTTGAGCTCGGTTCATTACTCGAATAGTAGTAGTTGCATTTATGTTATAACAGTGTTGATTGAAGTTACTGTATGAGTTGTTAAATAGCCGATATTTTTGAGCTTATGGGGGTGTTTGTTTCGGCTTATATAGCCGGCTTATGGCTTATTTGGTTTTGGGCTTATGTTTCATAAGCTCACTTTTTGTGGCTTTTTTTTAATACTTGTTGGCTTATATATATTTATTATGTCATAATAAGCTTATATAAGCTAAAAAGTTGCAAAATAAGCCACAAAAAGTGAGCTTATCAAACATAAGCCCGAAACTAAATAAGCCATAAGTCGGCTATATAAGCCGAAACAAACAACCCTTATGTGTGAATTTTAGGTTAGTATGAGACGAAATGAAATTGTTGAGTGACTGATTGATTCGGTTGATTAACGGATAGTTTTGAGATTTTGTGTGATTTTTAGGTTAGTGTGACGTGTGTAATGAGTTTTTGAATTAGTTGGTGGAGGTATGTGGTTTGTGATGTTAGAAAGTGGATATGTGTGTAACGTGAGCGTATGATTTGAGGCCTGGGTTAGCGATTGGAGCTCTTTAGGGGGTGTTTGGGATTGCGTTTTGCAAAATAATGCCTTTACATTTCTCAGCAAGCGAGCGTTAATCTGTTTTTTCAAAACTGAGTTGGTTTGTTTATATCTTTTTACTGATTATTTGCATTTGAAGATAATAAGATAATCTTCTACAAACCGTAAACTGAAAAAGTTAGGTCTATGTGTCAATGTGTGTGAAGATTTATGCATGAAAACTCGTATTTGGATCGTTTAAGGTTGATAATCTGTTCGGGTTCAATCTCTAGTTCGATACGTTATCTTAATAGATAATAAAGCTAGTTATTTTTTGTTTAGGTAAACGGCTAATAGTGAGTTTATAAATAGGATGTTGAAGATATCGTATTATGATGTTGACTCATGACTGTTATAATGTCTAATGGCAATGAAGCTGAGGTTTGGTTAGAGATTGATGCTAATTTAGTGCTAAGTAAAATTTAGATTAAGAAGTCGAAAATTATATATATGTGTGTGCAGATTTTTGTATATGTTCTGGTTTGATCTCTATTTGCCACATTATCCTAATATAGCTAGGTAACGGATGTGAATTTCATTTAGTAAAACGACACTTACTGAGCTCATTATCTGATGTTGAAGATATCTGATATATGATGTTGGAAAGTAAATTGTTGTATAGAATGATTGTTAACTGTCATATACTGTTTGAGGGCATTGAATTTGAGGTCTGTTAAAGCTTAGTTTGTTTTAACTGAAAGTTAGTTATCTGTTTCCAGTTACCGAGTTAAATCAGTTTTTATGTTGCTTGATTGAATCTGTATGAAGTACAAAATGACGTTTGACGTTTCTCATTTATATTAGCTTTCGTCTTGTTATATACTATAAATAGGATCTGTATTTCTTATCAAACCTGCCATACTGCTGTTCCGTATGCTAGAATTGGTGAACCTTTACTATTTTTTTCTTGGCAGGATCTTACAAGATCTAAATCTCGAGTTTGATGGTCTGANAAATAATCTCTATTTCTATAAAAGTGTTGAAATAATCTCTATTTCTATAAATCTGTCATCAATGTAAAGTTACAGGTTCTATTCTATTTATAAGAAATGAAAAGGTGTGACTTGAAGCATTGTGATGCTTCGGTTTGTGTTGGTTCGACCCAACAGTCATGTTGTTTCAGAAATAACTGTCATTTGACAGTTATTTTACATAGTTGACTTTTTACATGGTTGACTTTGACCTCCGGGTTTGACCTTCTAAATGGGTAAGTTTTGGGTAAGATTGTGATTAACCCAACATATTTATCAGCTTACTCATTTATCCCTCGTGGGCTAGCGATGAACTTCTTTACTTGACCTCCTCTAAGTTTAGTGAACTAGCTTGCTGCATTGAAGGTAGTTATTGCACCTACACAAAAACAGATGAAGCAATATTTTAGTATATTCTACTTAAAACATATCAATGTTGAATTGCAGAATGCATAAAAGCATACTTCAGTATATACTGTCAAAGGGAAAGCCACTCGATAGTTTATGTCAAAAGTTGCAAGTCGGTGTTGCACTCAGAGTCAAGTGATGAGTCACTAGTAAGTTTTTAAGTTGTCAAGAGATTTAAGTCACTTCATAACTTCAGGAATTACTTAAACCCGAGCATGTATTTAACTTCAAGTTTATAATGAACCCGGATACTTATTCTAGGTAGCAGCATATATTAGTAGAGAGCTAGGTTTAGCTCCTCCCCAGTAACACTTATTGGTGTGTTGCTTTAGCGTCATCTCAACATCTCACCAATAACACACAAATAACTATAACACTTTCAATCAGAAAGAAAGAAAAAAAAAAAAAAAAAAAAAAAAAAAAAAAAAAAAAAAAAAAAAAAAAAAAAAAAAACTTGGTTGTGACTATATGTCACACAAAAATATCACTCACTCAAAAAACACAAAAAAATAAATAAATAAATAATAATAATAATAATAATAATAATAATAATAATAATAATAATAATAATAATAATAATAATAATAATAATAATAATAATAATAATAATAATAATAATAAAGTGGAATACCAACAACGCTAGTTGGTAGGCTGGCTGAAGGACGACGTCCCAAAGCTATGGTGCAGAATGGCGGCCAACGGCGGCGCCCTTGGTGCTGCTTTTGGACTAATGGCGAGTAACTCCCCATTGCATCGTGCTCTCTTAGAGCACAAGGTGTCGTAACATGTTAAAAGTCTCTTTTTTGTGTCTTCTCAGTGCCACATCAGCATTCTTACTTTTAACACTTACACACCAATATACCGACTCACTTATAACTAACACCATACCCACTTAAAACACAAAAAACCAATTAAAACATTTTTTTTAATTGTCTTTTCTCCCCTCCAACGTGCATTGGTATACCAACTTCGTTGAAGTTGATGGGAGGCGGTGTGGTAACACTTGTCTAACACGGGGCCACGTAGGATTTGGGTTCTTAACATGGGTACGGTTTTTATATGACCGAAACCGGGATTCAATCAAGAATCAAAGAATGGAATCCAAATACCAGAATTCTCAATGAAGTAGAATGAGAATTGAAGTGATTCGGATTATGAATGAAGTGTGATATCCCGTGTGTCTGTTTAGAGAGAACATAGAGAAGAGGAATATCTATTTTCATTCGCTACTTTAGAAATGAATTACAATTTAGTATTTAAAGAAAAGAACTTTGACTATTGTTGACTAATAACTAATCTTCCCGCTAAACTTGTTAGTTGAACACGTGCGCTACTCGTGAGTATCTTGGATCACATCAATCGATCCCCCTTAAAAGATTCTTGTCCTCAAGAATCTATTTGAAAACAGTGATTCCAAAATCTTTAATCACAACCATTCCAGTAATACAGCATTAGCATTTTCAGTTGAATGAGCGAGCTACACTTCTACTGGATTTCCTACTTGAGTCCAATGAAGTTGGAGAACTGGAACCATTGAAAGAAGCTCATGACAATACTTTCTATTGCTCATGTCTCCCAGATTGATAAGCCCACTAGCCAACTGCTTGCTGGATTTTATTGGCATATTGGGCCATCAAAATTCCACTACTGAGTGAAGTTGAAGGACTTGCACCTGGAAAGGGTCAGATTTTGGGAACTTAAGCGTAATAATGGATTGTTGGAAGCATAAGCCAACCACCTGGGCCCCACAGACATTGGTCCGTAGCACATATTAACCCCAAAGAGTCCTTGTCCTCCCATCTGAGATATTGGATAAGTGAGCACACTAAACTTGTTTTCGAGAGTAAGTGCGTCAAAGCAATATATTTGCAGGCCAAGACCCACAGCCACTATCCATGGACTGCATAGACCATATACACAGTTGACCGAAATCTCAGGTCGTGAACATAACTGTGTGACCTTAAAAGAGTAAAACCGAACAGCTGTAGGAGAGTACATGGAATTTTCCATCTGAGATTCATCTCTCTCGTTGTCTGATGATGGACCTGAAAGCCTCGTCTCTTCACTAGCCACAACCAATAGCAAGGGGTATGACAATTTGAATCCTTCACGACGCTCGGTCTCATCAGGTGTAGGCTGTATTTGTAGAAATGTGACTGGATCATCACGAGTTGAGACCAGTTCACTAAACTTTAGAACCATCATTGACATCAAGGACTCGAAATCCATTAACGCGTTTGAGAACTTGTATCAAAACATCCATTGCAGGTGACAAGGTTGTCTCTGTTTCTTCCTTGCCAGATATTAAGACCAGAAAAATCTCCAGATAATCAAAATCCACACTGGTCTCAACAACTTTGGTCTTCAAACCATTTCCAGCTACCCTTTTTTCATCACTTTCACCTAACTTCAGGACAAACATATCACTCAATCTGCTGGTGTATAACTTGTCTTGATCCAAATTTTGTATTAGGCGAGCAAATTGATGAATATTAACTAAACAACTCTTCATTCTAACACTACACTCATATGACATATCTCTTTGTTCGTCTTTTCTTTTTCCTCTTTGGCCATTTCCATACATCAAACTTTCTCTTTCCATGCTTAAATTTGCAGTTCGTGTCATCTATTTTCTTCCTCTTAGGCCATTTCCATATATCAAACTTCAAATGACCAAGACCTTCTTTGTTCTTTGTAGCATTTTCATTTCCATTCTTTGAAATAATTTCCAATTTACGTGCATCTTCAGTCCTAAAAACTGATGACAAATTCCTTGTTTGACTAGTAATGTGTGAAAAACATGTAGTTACTTTCTCTAAATTTCCTTTCTCTTCACATTTATAGGCAACAGATCATCACAAGTAGTGGCGTTTATTTCTTGTTCATCATCTAAAGACCTCACATAGCTTTTTATCATATTTGCTTCCTTTAGGACCATCAATAATCTTACCATCAGAACCCAACTTAGCTAAACATATCTCATCTTTTTTAGAAGGCTCTTCATAACCCAATGTTTTCAATCCCTACTTGTTCTCCATCATACCCTGCTGCACTTTCTAATGTTAGGGCTGTCATCCATCTCACTTACCCTCAACTCAGTTTTGTTACAATTAACATCATCTTACAAAGTTCATAAAAACCATTTAACCCAATGGGCTCATATTACTTTTGACATCCTCTATACCACTATCATCAAAATGCGTCAACCCCATAGTATTTTTCACCCCTACTCTTGAAGCATCAAACTTTAAAGAATAGATCAATGGTGGATTAGAGTTCTTTACCATAAATTTGTAGGTTGCTTCTTGCAAGTTAGCCAAACAAGACGCATCCGAGAGGGATTTAGGTTTAAACATTCTAACACTCTTATTTCCGACGGCAGCCTACAAATGAAAAAATCAACTATTTCCAATTCTTCCAAACCCATCTTTTTTAATCGAATAATTAAATGAATCATAATATTCTTTGACCGTACCATATTTTGTGAGAAATTTGTTCAATGACATTTAATCAAACACTTTATGTGCATCTTTATTTTCCTCAGATATCATCCCATTATTAGTATCATCAGTCGTCAAATCATTCCCAATATATGAATTGCAATACGAATTTTGAAGATTTCGATCATTACCTTTAAATTTTGGGAACTCCACACCAGTCAATCCACTATACTGATTAGGTTTTCTGACCACCCAGTGAAACCAGCCCCAATTGATCTGTACCCTCGACTTCTAAATTTCAATCCAGTGGTTAGCCGGAGTTTTACCATGTCCTTAACAAGGGATTGTATATGTCCCATGGTTCTCACACGGGGAAGGTAAGATAATCAACAATGATGTACATATTCTTTAATTTCATTCTTCGAAAAATCATTCATGGTTTTAATAAGATTGTAGTGTCCATGATTCACTATATTATCAGAAATCCCGTGTGCCCTCGGTTACTAATGTAATGTTTTGTTAATCACAGTGATCAGCTTCCAGTTAGCACAAAGTTTGATTTGAGAAGTGATCCTGGAGTCGAAAGAAATTACGGGAGGCTTTTGTTGGAGATGGTGTCAGTAGTTCCTGATGGAATTGTTTGTTTCTTTGTCAGTTACTCTTATACGGATGCCATAGTGAACAGTTGGAATGAAACAGGGATCTTAAAGGTGGCCACACTATCTACAAAACCCTCTCTTTTCTGCTATTATAAGTCTGTTTAACATGTGGAAGTTTCATTATATCATTCCTTTATATGACAATGTTAGCATGAAGAACGAGTTTTATTTGGTCATATGTTTTCTGTTATGTTACTGACTCACAAACTTGTGCTTCAGGAAATAATGCAACGTAAACTCGTGTTTATTGAGACCCAAGACGTTGTCGAGACTACATTAGCTCTAGATAACTATCGTAAAGCTTGTGATTGTGGGAGAGGTGCTGTGTTTTTCTCTGTCGCTAGGTAAAGATGTTATCCTGGATTATGCCAATTGTATTAAATATAGTGTGTCGATAAGCAATGCACCTCAGCCATTTGTATAACATATTTGCGTGTGTAATTCTTTCAGGGGAAAAGTTGCAGAAGGTATAGACTTTGACCGACATTATGGGAGACTCGTAATCATGTTTGGCGTTCCTTTCCAATACACATTGAGCAGGTGGGTAAATAAGTTAAAATTTGCCGAATTAGCTTGTAAACCTACTCTATATTGACACACTACTATAGTGTTAAACCTTAGATTTTACAATATCGTTCGTTACTGTTTCAGTCTAGGACATGTGTCTGAGTCTCATGTGTTCAATTTGGTATTTGTGCTTACAGGATATTACTTGCTCGGTTAGAGTACTTGCGAGAGACTTTCCAGATTAAAGAAGGCGACTTTTTGACTTTTGATGCATTGGTACTTCTCTCAACTTTCGATAAATCGTTCAGTAACATGCTTGGTTTGATTTTTTTTATAAGAATCTTTTCTAACGATGACAACACGGACAGAGACAAGCTGCTCAATGTGTGGGACGCGTTATCCGCTCAAAGGCAGATTATGGAATGATGATATTTGCTGACAAAAGGTTTGTATGCTTGGTCGTATAATCTTCTCCAAAAAAAATAAAAATAAATAGTTATTCATTATTTTAAACTGCAAACTGCCAGGATGAAGCTTTGGTCTTTGGGTTTATGTGGCAAAATGGGTGGGTTTGTAGTAATGGGTAGACTTGGAATGTTTTGTTGTCAACCAACGGGCTATGTCAGGCTGGTTTGGTACATATAATTTTCGGTTTCCTAAACGGTTGATTCATGAAGTATGCTTAGATTGAAAAATATTGATTAATTTAGTGATTTAGGGGAGTTGTCAATACTAAAATATAATTTGGTGACTTTAAAACCGTTTGGCCAGTCAGGATCATTACGGATATGAGTTTGATGGTAGCCTGGAATGACTTTTCCATATCTGACATTCTGACTGGCCTGAATTTGTGGGTTTCATTACTAATTTAAAACCAGCACCTATCAAGCTATGACCCACATACATAATCATACCCATCCCCTCATTCACATACCCTCTTACCCAAGTAACCTGTTTTTACATTAACTGGTTGAACTTTCCCCCTCTAGTTACAAGCTGTCAAATCAACCATAAGTTGTAGTGTTTGTTGTCTTTTGTTTATGTAGCTATTAATGTTAACAAACTCTATATAATTCATAGACAAGTTTAGCTTTATTGACCCCAGTATATGTACTAAAGACTTGTTGATTGCTATACTATAATGTAGATATACCAGACATGACAAACGCTCTAAATTGCCTGGATGGATTCTGTCTCATCTGCGTGAGGCCCATCTGAACTTGAGTACTGATATGGCTGTGCATATAGCAAGAGAGGTACGTCTTCCAGCTTTTATTATCCAAATTTGTTTAAAGTTAGGTGTCATTTTTTACCTGTTTACCTTAAAAACTGGGTCAGGTTTTGTTTCTCATAGTTATCTTTAACAGGTCAAACAGCTAAAAGCTTATTATTTTATCAATATAACTTTATTTTATTGTATAAGTATTTATAATTTTAAAAGATGGACAAAGAAAGGGTTGAAGGGTCGGTGTGACCCGAGCCTACCCATGTTGACATGTTATTCAACCCCCTGACTAACCTATCTTTTGTCAGCTCTATAGTTTATCAAAGTTTTTATGTTCTACTTGCAGTTTTTGAGGAAGATGGCACAACCGTATGATAAAACTGGTGGTGGTGGAAAGAAAACACTTCTTTCACAAGACGACTTGAAGAAGATGAACAGTCTTGACCAAATGATGTTTTGAAGAACAATATCATAGTGATAGATCAATATATAGAATGGGTTTTACTGGAAAAAGTTTTGCTCGTACCTGTTAACCTTATTACCAGCCCGTTTTTGAAGAGTGCGCTGTATACTAGTCTAAATTATTTGTTGTTAGTTTATGATACTTATTTTAATCAAAGATATCCAGCAACCCGTACCAAGATTTTTCTTATTTTTTTAATCAATGTGCACATGATACACACACACAAAAGCAGCAGCTGGTTTTTATCTTTGTTACAGGTGCAAAAAGTCCAATGAATAAGAAATTTCAGAATTCGCAGCATTAGAAGCAACTTATACAACTATATGTGTGTCAACGAATTAACATTAAGGCAATGCTTATATCATAAAGCGGTAATATGGTAAAAAACGACACTTGTCACTTGTGCACCATGAAACTCTCACGCCGTTGTTATCCGGCAACAATCACTGTCTGCAACTCGACCATAGAGCATGCTATACAAAGGCTGAGTGATGTGGACTGGGGTGGGGTAGGTCTATGGCCACAAGTGAGGGTACCTCATTATGATTTAGGGTAGATTCATTCACTAACATACCTCCAATTTTTTCTGTCTTGTAAGAAGACAAGGGATCATTCTTTAGTGCATAAGTGCAATCCTATTTGCTCATTTATGTTTTCTTTCTTTCTTTCATATCTGTCTTGATAGTCAACAAGACTTCACCAATGGCAATGTTGTGTACGTAAACGCAGCAGTAAGATGAGATTCTACCTCTTTATCACCAAGTGTCATACTTTAAAACGAATTATTTTTGTTTAAAATATAGTGTATGCGTGTATCTACAACAGGGAAAACAAAAAGGAAATGGGTAAAAATACGCCCGAAGTGCATCTCTAAATATTGCGTCTCTTAAATAATATGCGCACACACATACGTATAATAGATATCAGGGTACTATGCTGTATGTCTGTATCACTTTTACATATGCGTAGATAGATAGATGGAACTTTGCATGCTTGTTTGCCTTTTCGCATACAGATATGCTTCCATGTATAAGTTAGGCAGATAGATATGTGAGAATATTGATTATTGTGGGCTTGTGGCATGTGTCCCCCATGTTTAATAACGCTACCATCATGCAAAAGGTTAAGAACCATAACTTTAAACTCACCATGGCCTTTAGTGCACCACGTCTCCCTAGCGGACACCAATCAAGAACACTGTCAATTTTTTTATAGTTCCCTTTTGAAGATTGGATAAGCATATATAGCTTTTACACTCGAAAGGGTTTGAAAGTTGTTCAGATTCTATTTCTAATGTTTAAAACCTCCTAACTCCAAAGATTTGAATTTTAGTGTAATAATATTTGATTAAATGATCAGGTATAAACAATGACATGAAATGTTAGTGGGTCAACTAGACCCAGTCAGGCAGTCACCCAACCCGTTTTAACATGTACATATATAATGACCAATTTCAACCCATTTTGACATGTAAAATGACATAAAGAGGTAAGACGATACACTGATACGTAAGTTCGGTAGTCATGATCTCCTAATGCATCTAGACGTTTTGTGCTATANTGATTACAAAAGATAGTTGGATGTAGCATACACAAGAATTAGGCGTGACAGAAAACTTTCATGAAGATTGAAGATGACCAATGATTTGAAACTTAATTAGGTACTTAATAAAGCAATCTTGTCGTTGAAATATATTCAAGTTAGATCATATCTTGGTGCTATTTAGTTCTTAGGTTTTGGTTATATATGGTTTCAACTCTAAAAGGAATCTTGGTGCGCAAATTGAATTAAAAATCAGTGGTATCCAATCCCGTCTTCCACAAGGTACGGAGGAGGTGAGATGTAGACAACCTTAACCGAAGGTAAATAGGCTACTTCCAGAGGACCTACGGCCATTTTTGAAGGGAGTTAGGATCAAACCCTCGCCTCTGTCTCTGCTTGTTAACCAAAAATCGGGGGAAAAAAAAATCAATTTGAGATGCTTCAACTTTTCGATGGAAATAAAGTGGTCACTTTCACACTTTACCTATGTTCCTCATCTCGCCAATGGCCATCTCTATAAGTGTTAGAAAGGTAATTGCACTCAACTAAGATAAGAGAGTACAAGAGTGGACTTAAACTATCAAGTATGAGCACTACAATAAACATTCTTCACGTTTCCAACATTAGCATAACTTCTACCAGCCAAACAAAGCGAGCGACACACTCTTTCATTTCTGAAATTGGTTTTTTTCTTATAGATAAAAAATACAGCCAGAAACTTATTCATAGCTTAAAGGTCGGATTTGCGTTGGTCTTGGTTTCACTTCTCTATATCCTTGATCCACTCTTTGAGCAAGTTGGTGAAAATGCAATGTGGGCTATCATGACTGTTGAGGTTATATTCGAGTTTTTTGCAGGTTTGTCATCCCATTTACATATGTATGGGTAGATTCATACTCCGTATTATGTTTTATCTTGAATATAATGAGCAAGATAGGTAAAATAGAGTATTTATCGGACAGGTCAAAAAGTCTTTTAAAGTGCATTTATACACCCTTTGAAGTTGCTTTACAAAGTCTAGTTTTTCGATTGATAGTTGATACACATTACAGGTGCCACATTAAGTAAAGGACTACTACGTGGAATTGGAACGATACTTGGAGGGGGACTTGGGTGTTTGGCAAAATTTTTGGCAAATGATATGGGAAAGACCGGAAACACAGTATTTATTGGCACATTAATATTTATGATCGGTAAGTATAAACCCATTAACGTCAGTGTTTCTACTTCGAGGTCACTAGACATTTTTCCAATATTAATACATGCATTTATACAACATCTCACTAAACTGTATTTCCCAATATTTTTGCTATATGAAAATTATTGGATAATGTATAGGTGCAATGGCAACATACTGTCGCTTTATTCCAACCATTAACAAGCGATATGATTATGGAGTTATGATCTTCATTCTTACGTTCAACCTGGTAGCAGCCTCCAGATTGCATGATCCTGTAATTTTGGAATTAGTCCATAAGCGTCTATCAGCGGTAGTGATGGGTTTTTCAGTCTGCATATTTATCAGCTTACTCATTTATCCCTCGTGGGCTAGCGATGAACTTCTTTACTTGACCTCCTCTAAGTTTAATGAACTAGCTTGCTGCATTGAAGGTAGTTATTGCACCTACGCAAAACCAGATGAAGCAATATTATAGCATATTCTAGTTAAAACATATCGATGTTCAATTGCAGATTGCATAGAAGCATACTTCAGCATAGACTGTCAAAGGGAAAGCTACTCGATAGTTTATGTCAACAGCTGCAAGTCAGTGTTGCACTTAGAGTCAAGTGATGATCAGTCACTGGTAACATCTCATTTACCAAATAAAGCTTACTATCATTTATAGTAGTAATAACTACCGCTAAGTTAAGTTTTAAGCTGTCAAGAGTTTTAACTTTTAAGTCACATATAAACTTCATAAATTCCTTAAATCTGTTCAAATTTCTTTTAACGGGAATTTCATATATTGTCAGGTAAATTTTGCAAGATGGGAACCTTGGCGTGTGAATTTTGGATTTTGCAATCCGTGGGAGAAATACCAACAGATACAAGACCTTATTTGGGAGCTTGCTTCCATGATTCTGTCACTAGAAGGGTGTCTTAGATCACCAATTCAGGTCTGCATTACTCTTCACCAGGCTCGATCTGGTTTATAATCTTAGACTAATTAAATAATTCCGCTGTTTTACTTAATCAATTGTAGAGATTCCTACGGCCCAACATCTCACCAAGTCCAACATATAAGCCCAACTGAGGTTCCATTCTAAAACCAATTGGTGATAGAAGGAGTAGCCCACCAAGCTTATATGTTAACTTTGAGATTATAATTCTACCGATGTGGGATTGGGTTTGTACACCCAACAATCCTCCCCTCAAACCCAAACCACCATGGGCCTCCCCTTCGACTATAGCCATGATCCCACCTTTTCCATACCGCCGACCTTTACCATCGGAACACACCGCCTTTTACCGGCTTCCTTTCGGTACAAGGTTTACCGGGATCCACTAATACCGTCGAACCGGGGTCTAACCGAGGGAACACCATCCACATCATTGTTGGGCCAAACCTGTCTCTGATACCACTTGTAGAGATTCCTACGGCCCAACATCTCACCAAGTCCAACATATAAGCCCAACTGAGGTTCCATTCTAAAACCAATTGGTGATAGAAGGAGTAGCCCACCAAGCTTATATATTAACTTTGAGATTATAATTCTACCGATGTGGGATTGGGTTTGTACACCCAACATCAATCAAGTGGTTTACTTTGCGTATGCAGCCCTCAACAATGATGCGAGAAGCAATCAAAGAACCATGCGAAAATGTTGGATCCTTGCTTGGACTTGTGATGCGTGTGCTAGGAGAAAGTATCATGAATAAGAAAAGAAGCCAAGTGATGGTGCCAAAGTTGCAATCTATTAAGCTCAAATTGATGCTACTATCTACTTCAAAGACAATCGAAGATCTTGCTATAGCTAACTTCTTGTTTTTGCTTATGGAGATAGTCGACAAAGTGGAAGTCCTAGCGAAAGAAGTTGAAAAACTTGGAGAAGTTGCTGGTTTTCAGTCTCCAAAAGGTTTAAATCGGCTGGGTTACGGAAACCCTAACCCCTTGCACCCAGCTTTTTGGGTGCCGACTGACCCTTAGTTCAAAGAGGCTGCATCAAATATTTATTAAAGCCACTTGGTGATAACTGATAGGATGTAACGTGTTAATTTACGCAATTACAAAATGAGTTAAGCAAAGAAGGAACGCCACATTATCCTGCCAACTTAATTTTATGCAGAATGAGACAGGTTGGAGTGAAAATCATATGTAGCATCTATAAACTTAATTAAACATATCGCCAACTATCTAACATGTGTAGTAGATTTCGTTACAGACAACCTTAGAGAGGTAAAACTATATTATTTTGGTGAACTGCTTTTCAGTGATAGATTCCTTAAATATTTGTTAAGATACGAGCATCTCGTCACCAGCTTTACTAAGTCCACAACATTGCCATGTCATGCCACACATGCTTCATATAAACTACCAATATATATAAAGTTATATATCCATTAACTCATATAAATTTCACAAAGGGTCGGACGTCTATGTAATATTGTCTTTAGCAGTATGAATTAATTTTAGTTCGATTAGGTAAAATTCTTATTTGGAGAATAGAAACATTGACATGAACTCTCTCTTATGCCCGACTTTGTGATGACTTCTATTGTATTTTGCCAACTGAATATCCAAGTTAACAAATCCTGAAACTTTTGAATGATGCAAGCATGTGGAAGTTGATCTACCGTTGCTATATGCAGATATATGTCCAACTTTAAATAAGGAAAATGCCGTAAATTTTATAATAGCGACATGATTATTAATATAATGATATGATTAATTATGCTGACAACTTGATCATTTAAAAACCAAACTAAAATAATATAATTAGACATGCATTAGTTGAACATTTAACATCATGCTAGCAGGTACCGCTATTCACGCAATTGAATAGATTTATTGTATTGAGAAAATACCCGTATTGATTAAAAGTCTACATAACTATAGTAATAGATTAACCCTTAAGCACTTTGATTTCCAATTATATTCAACCTTCAACATACAATAGATCCATGTGAACAGACTTTAGAGAAGTTGCAATTTGAATTATATTTCAGTACCTTCATTATTCACACTGGTCATCTCATGGTTATATTATGGGAGAGGCGACTCTTGTAAACCACAGAAAAGAGACATGTTACCCAAGAGGCCATGACCTTGTTTTCAAGTTGTTGCACGTCCCTGACTGTAAGTTACTATCGCATGAACAATCGAGTAACTGATACGAAGGAAACAATCCAACTTAATGAAATGACTACCTATAGCAAGTTAAGGGACCAAATTTATATGTTCGGAAAGCATTAAATTAACATAAGTGATGGAAAACTGTCTTAAGCGGCTTGGTCTAGCGATCAGTTTCTCCAGCAGTTAGGCCATCAATTTTGATTTTGTTTCAGATATAAGTAGCATATTTTTTTGTGTTATACAGACCTTATAATGACTGCGTAATTACAAAAAATATGGGATTTTATTGACACAAGCGTCGTTAGTAATTTAAGTATGATTTTAGTTCCGTCAAGTTTGATTTCAAAATTAGCTTGTCATATGTTGACTTAGGATCAAATGAGAAAAAAACTTAAAATGAGAAGGATGAGAAATAACTATAAATACAAATTAGAGAGGCGTCTACTTGAGTTAAATGCATCCCTAATCTTTTAGATGCACCCTAATATATTTCCTTGCTAAAAATAGATGCATATGCATATATTAGATGCATTTCATTAAGTTAGACGAATCCTATGTATTTTTCGCCCTCTGCGAGTCAAATTTGTTGCTAGTACTACTTTACATGGTTTTCTCATTCTTCTCATTTTAGTTTTCGAAACTAAGTGAGTTGCATCTAAATGAATAGAGATGCATCTAATTCAAGTCGATGCATCTCAAATATATGGTTATAGTTATTTCTCATTCTTCTCATTTTAAGTTTTCTTCTCACTGGATCCTTACTCGTCATATGTTAAATAACATGTTACAAAATCACAAGTGCGTGTTCTGATGCAAACTATCTCATATGCTCCAAAATTTTATTTCATGAAGTATACTTATCTCTGTGGTGTATTATGTACGTTAGTTATATTGTTATTAGATTATACAAACCTTGCTCATAAAAAACAAAGTCTACCCAAAGTACTTTTATTATAAACAAAAAGCCAACTTGCAATAACTTGTCTTATTTGATTGGAGATTATAGAAAAATATAATATAGTCACTAAGTAACGTGCTATTGTATTTATATGACGACTTTCATTATTATAGGTTAATTAGGTCCGTAACGTGCTATTGCATTTATCTGACGACTAATTGCATTATTATAGGTTTATTTGCTCGAAGTTATACGTTTATTTTAATAATTAAAATAGACTTTGACCATAAAATACCTTAATTAATGGAGGTGTAGTTAATGCATCATTATCCAAAGGATCATCTTGGAGACCTGGACTTCGATGTTTTCATTGAATATACAAGATTACAGATTATATTATTTTGTTAAAAAACTTTCGTTCATTGTAAGTCTCAAAATATTGATTCGGATCGAGTCGGCACCAACATATGAAATGCAAGAAAAGCAAACTCAAGTGTTACAAATCACAAGTTATATCGACTGTTAGCTTCAGCTACTTCACATCATGTATCCACCCATATAATAATAATACATAAGTTAAATCCTTCATTGACACATTGTTAATTTATATCATTGATCCAGAAAGCATGTTACGTATTTATCAACTAGTTATAATACCCGTGCACGCACGGGGTTTTTCAAAATAAATTTAATTATATAGTATTATCGTTTAAAAACAGAAAATCTTATGTATATTTTAAAAAGTTAGTGTATCAACATGTGCGAAAATAAGAAAAATAGTTAGCAGAAATTGTAAATATAACCGTGGCATCGGCCATGTACTTGATTCTTGAGCGTGTCTCTTTAAAATGTTATTGAGCCAAAGGTTCTTTAATCACATTGGTTTACACATAAATCAAATTTATTTTAAAAATTTTGTTTTCTATATGGATATATGAGAATTTACCCGTAAAATTTACGATATATGTACAACTAATAAGTATGCATGAGTTTTTCATTATGTATTAATATCAATTAATATTTTGTAAAAATTTTAGTGGATGAAAGATTTAACTTTGTTTAGCTGACATAGATGTTAATGTTGAGGTTGATGTTGTTGTTTAACTTTAAATATTGATATTATGTTGTAAAAAAATGTGCGAGTTTAGTAGCACATAATGAGCGTTGATGGAGTTAAAATATACTCCGTAAAGTTTTTTAAAAATATTTTTCCGGATACCCGTATATAAACTTTAAATGATAATTACATGAGTTATTATAAGTACTATGACGTATATTTATTGTTATATCACAGTAACTCGTACTTACCATTTGATATTTATATTACCGCTAATAATAATTTAACAGTATTTAATATTCAAACTCGTGTATGTAAAGATTAAACTTTTAAATAGAATAACATGAGTTTTTATTTATATTTAATGTACATAATAAAAAGATATTTTAATAGATGAAAGTTTAAAACTAATATTTAATTTAAAAGTATTTAACGTATATTAAAACTAATTTGTACATTTATAAAATTTTGTAAGTTTAATGAATGGAAGTCTCAAACCAATACAAATACTCATGTAATTGTAAACAAAGTTATCTTATAAAGTGTAGGGTAATGAAGTGTAATTTTGGGTTATTGGTTATTTCTAAGAGTTAATTCAAAATATGTGAGATTTATTTAATTTTACACGTTAACTCATTATATTTAAAATTCAACAACTAAAGTTTTATTTTTACCTACTCTTTTTTTACAGTTTTTATTTCATAAATCTTGACCTATATTTTTATGTGTATTTTTTCCTTAATCAAATTCTTCCACCAAATTATTAAAGCTTACCAAAATCAATTAATTTTTTGACTTTTTATTAGCCAATACGTCGCTCGATTTCGCCTACGTGCAAAATCAAGCTCTCTGATTGATCCAGTTTTTTTTTCATTGGAGAAGGGATTTGCAAACAACCTCCGAAATGATGGTATCTTTTATTATATAAAGATAGATCGAAGATCAAACTTCGCTGATTCCATTGACACTATATCCCCAAATAACAGTTCTATATAAGGGAAAAACCGAACACTAGACTTACAAATTAACACTGTGGTCGTCTCAAGTCACGAGACCGTTTTAATTGAAGAACAAAAAAAAAAAAAAAAAAGAAAAAAAAAAAAAAAAAAAAAACTATATCACAAGCATAACTTTATGAAAAATTGAGGGAATAAAATAAGGATGATACATGAAAGTTAGCAAGACATTTGTATGGTGTTTAAATCTTAAATGCAAGTGTTTTTTGTTACTTCAGGCAATAGCGTAGCTACAAATTATGGTAAAGCAAACTACCCTGCAGTCAAGTAACATCCGAGAATGCTTAATGTTTAGCATTTGGGTCACATGAGAGAAATCTCTATACATATATATTTTGACCTAAGGGGTAGTGTAGTCCTGCAATAAAACTTTATAGTGCATTACTTCTAAGTTTGCTTCAACATTTCACTGGAGACGATGCGGTTGACTTCGACGAGCATGCAGTAGGCCGGTGATGGCGTCAACTAATTCGATAAACAAATATATAGCTGAAGCACTAAGAAAAAAACAATGCTATATTTCTGCTCTTGTATTTAATCAAGGAAATGACTTACTCTAAGCTAAAGTTGATGCTCCTGTCTACTTCAAAGACAATAGAAGATCTACCTATAGCTAACTTCTTGTTTTTGCTAATGGAGATATAGTTGATAAAGTGAAAGTACTTGGAATTGCAGGCTATCAGTCTAAATAGCTTAAAGGTAGGTATATCGAAATCTATGACCGGCCGGTCATAACTGATAATTGAGTATATGTAGAATCAGGAAAGTTGAAGTGCATATAATAAATATTAATTAGATGAACATAATCAAGTTAACATTTCAAAAAACTTGATCTAGATGCTTGGACATGACGCGCTTGCATCGCTTTTTTTTAGACTGCGGCCACAAGTGTCTAAGTAATATTATCATTAGTACTTAGTATGGATTAGTTTTGATTCGATTGGGTAAAATTTTTATTTGGATAAAAGAAAATTTGATATGAACTATCTCTTATGCCCTATTTTTTGACGACTTCTGTGAAACTGGGGCTTCTCTTGTATTTTACTAACTGAATATCCCAGTTAAAAAATCTTGAAACTTTTAAATGATGCAATGCAAGCATGTGGAAGTTGATCTACCGGGGTGCTAAATTTTTATAATAACAGCTTGATCATTAATATAACTAGCAGGGTACCCGCGCGTTGCGGCGGCGGGTACCCTGTAACAAAGTTTTACGGCAGACAATGTTTTTTGATTATACATTTCTCGTGACAACAAATTTACTGATCGGAAAAAAAATTGTTAATACTTTCATATTGCTATTGCCATAATAATTTACGCAACAATAGAAAATAGTGAAATGTCATGCGTATTGTAGTTGTTACTATTTTAGTACCTTTTAAAGTTAAACTTTTACATTATAACCTGACTTATTGTCAGATTTATATATTTTTTTATGAATAAACAGTAAAAGGGTCAAAACTAAAACATATGAAGAAACATAAAAGTATCCAATGTTTTTTTCTTCTATACTTAGCTGTTTCATAAATAACAACACAGTTTTACATACGATCCAGTCTACTTCATCGGATGTATATACACATGTAGTATATAAAATGAACATCATACTCGTACTTGTAACATTTATATACGATAAAAACTTAATTTGTCAAGAAAAAATTACATCTTTAATGTATCTTTGTGAAAGTTATACAGTATTAGTTAGATGCCTTAAGTGGTTACTCTAAAATGAAAGCCCAAGTAAATTCGGTTGATAGAAAGCTAGGCCCAATTCTACAATGTCCAAATACAAATGAAAACCCTAGCACTATCCTAATTATACTCCATCTCAAACACACAGCCACCATTGTATTCAGCCAAAAATATAAAAAATTCTTCGCTTTCTTTCTTAACTCAACAAACCGAAACGCACAAAGTCAACCCTTAAAAGTCGTTTGACTTGAGGTGAGGTTCGAACCAGGTGGGTCTTGTTTCTATTTAGTTCGAAATGATAAAATAAAGAACACAGATCTATTCTTGGTTCTTGATGTTCTTTATTTGTATTTGAAGGTCAATGAAGGGTTTATTTACCATTCGAATGATATCAAATTTATAAACCTTAGATATTTTCTTGTATATATTTCGATAAGTCTTGTCATTTCCATTTGTTTATCAAATTTATAATAATGAGGTAGCATAATGAGGTAGGATAAATTTATAAGTTTAGGATAAATGGATTCTTATCAAGTTTATATTCGATAAGTTTAGAAAAGAATTAGAATGATATCAAATTTATACTGTTAATGTTTATTTTATTTTCTAATTGTTTCTCTTATGAATTTGTCAGGAACTGTTATGGACACAAAGATTTGTCATCCTACTGAGTTTTTGATGTTTACCGGAATCTTGTTTCTTCCTTTTAACAGCATTTGGTCATTTAATTAGATTGTACATTTAGCTTAAATGGTTGTAATTTTTGGTGAAGGGGTGTTTTTAATATCATTATTTTTCTTTGATAGAATTTTGGTCTGAAAATGACACCATGCTTATTTTTGTTGTACACCATGCTTATTTTGTTGTAATTCTGAAAATTGGGTGCATTAAAGTGTTGTAAACCATGCATAATTTGTTGTAAGTCTGAAAATTTTGGAGAGAGAGTGCTTCCTCTATTATATGTAGTATAGATACTGTGATTAATTACACTAACAACTTGATCATTTTAAAAGCAAATTAAAGTATTAAAGTAATATAATATATGTAAGACTTGATAATGAGAATGTAAGCTTATGAGATAATGTGAATGTTTTCTATATTCCATGTGCCACAATCCCAACAATACATATAGGCTTTAGGAATTGCCTATTTTGGGTAAATTGGCATTACCTACCAATCACAATGAATGACCCTCTAATTTACAGCAAATCACATTTAATGTAATAATAATACAACTAACACTCCCTCGCAGTCCGAGCGGCGAAATCGCAAAAGCTCGGACTGGAGTAGTAAACTAGATCAAAGGAAAAAAAAAACATTAACATAATTAAAACATAACATAACTTGAGCGAAACTCTTAAAACATCAGCAGCACAATTGGAGATGACAAATAAGAGGCTCGTAACCTAAAGCACGAACAACACAATAATAATGTGTGGATTTGTGACCTTAGCACAAATCACCAACACACATGCTCGTCAACACAATAATAATGTGTGGATTTGTGACCTTAGCACAAATCACCAACACAACAAAAAGATGAGAAAATGAAAGTTGGTTCTAAAACTTCAACCCCCAAAGAACCTTCCGAACAAACGGGGCGTGTTTTTCCCTAGAAAAACATAAAGATCACATATTATGAAGAAATTGTGGTTTATTTTGGTTACGGCTTAAAGGGAACCCTCCGAACCTCCGGCGTGTAGCCGGCGGCCGGAGGTGGCAGCGGAGGAGTTTAGGTTTTGTGGATCTTATGGCCTGATACCATGTAAGACTTGATAATGAGAATGTAAGCGTATGAGATAATGTGAATGTTTTCTATATTCCATGTGCCACAATCCCAACAATACATATAGGCTTTAGGAATTGCCTATTTTGGGTAAATTGGCATTACCTACCAATCACAATGAATGACCCTCTAATTTACAGCAAATCACATTTAATGTAATAATAATACAACTAACAATATAGACATGTATTAGTTGACATTTACTCGTAGCAATTAGCATCATGCTAGCAGGTACCGCTATTCCCGTAATTGACTATTAATTTAATCACGTCATCAGGAAATACTCATTATTCATGAATGCTAGAATAAATCAACGTTTAAGCACTCAGATCACCAATTCAATTTTTAATAGAGAATAGAATAGATCCATCACCCATGTGAGATGTTTCAATGTTAATGCCCATCGAAAAACAAAGTCTACTAAAAGTTCTTAATTATAAACGAAAAGCCAACTTGCAATAACTTGTCCTATTTGATTATTTCAAGAAATATATTCTCTCCGTCTCATAATTGTTGTCCATATTTTCTTTTTTATAATGTCTCAAAATAATTGTTCACTTTTCTTTTTAAATAAAAACTAAGAAATATAGTAGAAGAATATTCTCTTTAAATGGTTGAAAACTAAAGCGACACCACTTTTATTAAACTACGTGATTTCTCTCTTATAACAATAATTTTGAGACGGAATGGGTAAATAGTCATTGGGTAACGTGTGCTTGTATTGATCTGACGACTTGCACTATTGAAGGTTAATTTGCTCGAAGTTATACGTTTATTTTAATACTAATTAAAATAGACTTTGACCCTAAATTCCATAATTAACGGAGATGTACAGTTAATGCATCATTATCCAAGTGATCATCCTGGACTTTGATGTTTCCAATGAATATACAAGATTACAGAGATAATATTAAATTGTTAAAATTTCTGTTACTGAGTTAACTTTCGGGTCACTGTAAGTCTCAAAATATTGATCCAGAAAGCATGTTTATCAATAGAATATATCAAACTTCGTGTGTTAAACTTACAAATCAACATTATGGGAGTCTCAGTACGTACGCGAGACACATTTTAAGTGAAGAACAAAAAAACGTATATCACAAGCGATAACTTTATGAAACAAATTGAGAAGACATCTGATAAGATTATCACATGACGGGAACTGCTAGCCGATATATTAATGTTAGCAAGACATTTGTATGGTCTTTAAATCTTAAATGCATGTTTGTTTGTTTTTTTAAGGCAATAGCGTAGCTACAAATTATGGTGGAAGCAAACTACCCAGTCAACTAACATCCGTGAATGCTTAATGTTTAGCATTTGGGTCACATAAGAGAAATCTATATACATATATTTTGACCTAAGGGGAAATGTAGTCCTGCAATAAAACTTTGTAGTGCATTATCTCTAAGTTTGCTTCAACATTTCGCTGGATGCGGCTGACTTCGACGAAGTTGCAGTAGGCCGGTGATGGCGTCGACGATGGATTTGTTGTTCCGTTTGAAACTCCCTTAACTTCTAATTATATTTATGTAACTAATAAATATTTTTTAGGGCAAATTACCTGAAAATGTATGCAACTTGCCACTTTTTTCCATTGTATGTAGCTTTCTCTTTTTTTTTCCCAATGTGTCACTAAACTTGCTAAATTCGTCCATTGTGTGTAGCGGTGACTTGATTCACCTGCTGGAGCAGGTTAACCTAACGGTCGTTAGGTTTATCATTGCACCGTTAGTCCTTTAGAGTAACGATCGTTTATCATGGCTACATACAATGACAAAAAGTAACAAGTTAGATGACTTTTATTATTTTTAAAATTTATGTACGTTTTTTACATGTTTTTGCACACATTTTTATACACGCTTTTATACACACATTTTTATACACGTTTTTATGCATGTTTTATACGGATTTTCATACATACATTTGTATACACGTTTTTATGCACGTTTTTATACACACGTTTTTTATACACACATTTTTATGCACGGTTTTACACACGTTTTTATAAACACACATTTACACACGTTTTTATACACACGTCTTTATACAGACATTTTTATATACGTTTTTATACACACGTTTTTTATACACACATTTTTACGTTTTTGTCTTTTTTTTACGTTTCGTCGGTTTTTTTACGTTTTCGTCGGTTTTTTTACGTCTTCGTCAGTTTTTTTACGTTTTCGTCCGGTTTTTCGTGTTTTTGTCCGTTTTTTCGCGTTTTCGTCCGTTTTTTCGCGTTTTCGTCCGATTTTTTACGTTTTCGTCCGGGTTTTCACGTTTTCGTCCGGGTTTTTATGTTTTTGTCAGTTTTTTTACGTTTTGTTAGTTTTTTTATGTTTTCGTCGGGTTTTTTTTACCTTTTGTCAGTTTTTTTACGTTTTCGTCGGTTTTTTTATGTTTTCGTCCGCTTTTTTATGTTTTCGTTAGATTTTTCACGTTTTCGTCATTTTTTTACGCTTTTGTCAGTTTTTTTACGTTTTCGTCCGTTTTTTTACGTTTTCGTCAGATTTTCCACGTTTTCGTTTGTTTTTCACGTTTTTGTCCGTTTTTTTACGTTTCGTCGGTTTTTCATGTTTTCGTCAGATTTTTCACGTTTTCGTCTATATTTTTTACGTTTTTGTCAGTTTTTTACTTTTTTGTCAGAAAGTGTGAAATAAGGGACGAAAACATAAAAATACAGACGAAAACATAAAAAATTTGGCGAAGACGTAAAAAATGGACGAAAACGTGAAAAAACGGACGAAAAATTGAAAAATCGGACGAAAACGTAAAAAGCCGGACGAAAACGCGAAAAAATGGACGAAAACACGAAAACGGGACGAAAACGCAAAAAAAAGGGACAAAAACGTGAAAAAACAGACGAAAGCGTGAAAAAACTGACGAAAACGTAAAAAATAGACGAAAACGTAAAAAAATTGGATGAAAATGTGAAAAGCCGGACGAAAACGTGAAAAACCGGACGAAAACGCGAAAAACTGGACGAAAACGCAAAAAAACTGGCGAAAACGCAAAAAACTGGCGAAAACGTATTAAAAAGTGTGTAAAACCGTGCATAAAAACGTGTGTATAAAAAACGTGTGTATAAAAACGTGAAAAAAATGTGTATACAAATGTGTGTATGAAAATCCGTATAAAAACATGCATAAAAACGTGTATAAAAATGTGTGTATAAAAATGTGTGCAAAAACGTGTAAAAAACGTACATAAATTTTTAAAATTATAAAAGTCATCTATCTTGTTACTTTTTGTCATTGTATGTAGTCATGATAAACAATCGTTAGTCTAAAGGACTAACGGTGCAATGATAAACCTAACGACCGTTAGGTTAACCTGCTCCAGCAGGTGAATCAAGTCACCGCTACACACAATGGACGAATTTAGCAAGTTTAGTGACACATTTGGAAAAAAAAAAAGAAAGCTACATACAATGAGAAAAAGTGGAAAGTTGCATACATTTTCAGGTAATTTGCCCTATTTTTTAAGGGTGTAATTTTTTAAATACTTTTTGTTCTCTCTTAAAAGCCCCCAAGAAAGCTCTTACTGGCTATTATTTTATTTATTTATTTATTTTTTTTACTTAGCAAAGACGGAGTCACTAATAGTCAACATTTTAATTTAAGGTATTACTAATAGAGTAGAGTTATATTAAATACCAAACTTTTCTTACATATCAAGGGACTCATCCCCACCATCCATCTAAAAAGAAATCAATGGTTGAGATTAAAAGCATTTAATATTTCACCCATTTTTTATAATTTAAATAACTCTTAAACCGTTAATCGTTAAGCGAAAGTAATTATACCATCGCGATGAGCATTTAATTATCTTTCTATAGATATGCATTGTGATATACTTTCGACAAAAAA
>LBNU01013442.1:82865-93912 GCA_014162995.1 Artemisia annua
GTTGAACTCGTTCATAACCTTATACCAAAAAGTGATGCCCTTTTGAGAAACTCCAACATTCCTATCCTCGGAAACGGCCACCCAACACACGGCAAGTAAAACTTCCTCTTCCGGTGTCCAACGTAACGTAATCTCGCTCACGTCGGGATTTTTTAATCAAACACCTCGTCGGCTAGTTTTTTGCCTTTTTTTGCAAGACGTTTACCTCCACGTTTGGATTTTCGTGGAGACGTAGCTTCGGGTTCTACAGGCCGCTTGTGAGGATTGGGTTTCTGGTGTTGGCGGTGTTTGTTGCTCGGTTTGGGTTAGTGAGAAATTTTGTTGCCACATTAACATAAATTGTTGTTGTTGTTCGGGTGTCAAATTAAGTGGGTTAGGAGTTGACGAAGATCCGGCGTTGTTCGAGTTAGGATTTCCAAAACCCATCATCAAGTTCATAAAACTTTGATTGTCACGTCCCGACATTTTTTTGGATCGAATTGTTTTTTTTTTTTGGTTTGTGATTGGATCGAATTGTTTTTTGGTTTTGTTTTTGTTTTTTTTTTTTTTTTTTTTAAAAATGCTCGGTAACTTAGTTTTTATAAGAAAGGTTTGATTTTTTTTTAAACCGTTGCTATACCAACGGCTATATTTTTTTTTGGTTACCCCACTTCCTCAACGGTAACATTTTATAGAGGCAAGGGGCATTTTTGAAACTGAGAAGATGGACATAACGTGCGTTGCTATACCTACGCAAATCATAACGCCTCATGCACTGGAAATGTTAATGACGGCATAACGCCGTTGATGGGATTGCCATGTAGGAATAACGCGGCTTTTGCGTTATTACTCCCTACGCTCTTAATTTAGCGAGTTCAGCACCTTTATCTAATGAATATAATAACACAATAAATTACCTGTAAATTAATGCGAGTAACTCTACTCAAAATGATCTAAAAGAAAATATGGACGGTGATTAAATATTTTTGAGAGGAGAAGATGTCGGTGTTTGAAAATAGAAGTTTGTGTTAAAGATTTTAAGTAATTATAAACTAATGGATCTATACAGATCGACACACACACACACTCACATAAACATTGCTTAATCAATATTTGAAAATCCTCTTACTTCCTTCATCCACATTCATTCAATTTTCAACCAAAACAGCTTAACCTCTCACTTGTACTCGATATACAGAACTTTAACACCATGTCTTCTTCAACCCAAAACCTTGATCACTTAAAAATCCCACTGGAAGATATACTGGAGGCCACCAACAACTTTTCTAATGAAAATTTCATTAGACAAGGTGGTTTCGGTAAGATCTTCAAGGGACGACTCAAGCGATCCGGGATCGATATTGTTGCACGGAGTTTAGATACCAAGTATGGGCAAGGAAGCAAAGAGTTTTGGACAGAGATTTCAATGCTTTCTGAACTCGAGCATGAAAATCTTGTCTCTCTTGTGGGGTTCTGCGACGAGAAAAATATGAAGATTGTCGTAAACAAGTATGAAGCCAAGGGAAGTCTGGACAATTATTTAGATGACCCGTCGTCCCTCACATGGTTGCAGCGATTGCAAATATGTCTTCGTGTTGCGCGTGCCTTGAACTACATCCATTATGAAGAAAAACGTGATTTTAGCGTTATACATCGAAACATCAAAAGCTCAAAGATTTTACTAGATGATAATTTTGTACCAAAGCTAGCTGGTTTTAACCTTTCAATGACGACTGTAGCATCTCGAAGGGGTCGATTATGCATCGATGATCCTTGTGGTAGCGCTGGGTATGTTGACCCAACATATGCAAAGACAGGCAGTGTGACACACAAGTCTGATATATACGCCTTTGGGGTAATATTATTTGAAGTGTTGTTTGGTATGAAAGCAATAACCAATAACAGAGATATTAAGTTAGCAAACTTAGCGAAGTCCGGTTATGAAAATGAACAACTAGATAATTGGATTTTATCGGGTCTACGAACACAAATGGCCTTTGAATCGTTAAAAATCTTCTCGGATACAGCATATGATTGTTTGAAGGAGCATCGAGCGGGGCGTCCTAGTATACATACAGTCGTCATGAAACTTGAGAAAGCGTTAAAAATTCAACGGTACAAAGAAGACAAAGCGCGAAAAGAAGAGAAAGAGGCGTATATTCGAGTGTTACGCAGAAATATGAATAAAAAATCAAGTAAAGCCGCAAACGTGTTATCAGAAATTTTCGATTCAAAAGGACGCAGACAATTACTAGTAGCTGAGTATCGACGACTCAAAAGAAATCCTGTAAGACACTCTTTTTTCGTTACTGTTTCGTTTCTTCTCATCTTTCTATCATGATAATTAAACCACATATTTATCAATTAACTTTTCATTAGATACTAGATATACGCGCATTCGAAGGGACATCCACCAACTGGAAGGTACTTAATTTTGACGATTTTCTTCTAGTTTTTACTATATAGAAATTAGACCGATCGTCAAACCAGTTGCATTATCGTTTCACTAGGTCCACCGGCTTAACGAACCGGATGATATGATGTCAAAATATTAAATAATATTACAAATTGAGATGATTTCAAACTTCAAAGCAAATAAAAATTAGGGTCAATTTGGTTTGTATGTGAGTTTAGAATTGGATTTGAATTTGGATTTCGTTTGAAAAAAAATAAAGAAGGCGAAAATTATTTGTTAGTAGTTTTAAAAATATATTTATTTTATTAATAAATTATAATCAAACACATCCCTAAAAACTAAAAAGTACGAAAAAGAAAAAGAAAAAGAAAATGTTTTGACAAATTTAATGAAAAAAATGTATTTGAATTGATAATTCAATAAAACCCACCGACCCACCGACATGGGTGGGGTTTAAATATCTACCATCAAAGGTGGGATTTAAATATCTACTATCAAACCTTTGTATCATATTAAAAGCTAGGGGTGAGCAAACAAAACCGAAATCGAACCAAAAACAAAAAAACCGACCGAAACTAAAAACCGATGATTCACTTTTTAATTTTTCAAAAACCGAAAAATACGGTACGGTTTCGGTTTTCGTCCAAAAACCGAACCGATTTTATTATATAATAATATATAATTAATATAATATGAATAAATAACTAAATAAATCAAATTTATAAATTCATTTTGTAGGTAGATTTATAATATATTTATCTTAACGTTTATGTTTATATGCGTGTTTACTTGAGAATATATCAATAAATATATGACGATGATCATACTCTGTATATGTTCACTTGCATGTTTGTGTCTCATCTATATGTGTGTAATTAAAGAATTATGCAATAAACATTATTATGCTTAGATTGGAAAAAAAAAAAAAAGTAAATAAGAATAACCAATTTTCTACGTAATGCAAGTTTGTTGGTATAAATTTGCCATGCCCGAATATAAACGGTTAGAAACCGAAAAATCGAACCGAAACCAATAATAAACCGGAAAAACCAAACCGCCAAAAATCGAATGGTTTCGGTTTTGAGTTCTATAAAAACTGAACATTTCAGTTTCGATTTTAGCAAAAGACCAGCCCAAACCGAACCGTGCACACCCCTGTAAAAAGGTAATGGATGAGCATACTTCCTACCTAATATACACTCTTTCAATTATCTCTATCTCTACTATGTAAAATCTTATTATTTAAAATATCAATAATTTCAAACATACGCATTTGCTATTATTAAAACTTCATATAATATACATATACATATACATATACATATACATACACATACATACATAGATCAATGGTTGAGATTAAAAGCATTTAATATTTCACCCATTTTTTATAATTTAAATAACTCTTAAACCGTTAATCGTTAAGCGAAAGTAATTATACCATCGCGATGAGCATTTAATTATCTTTCTATAGATATGCATTGTGATATACTTTCGACAAAAAATTTTTTTTCGCTTTTTTCACGTTTTTTTCGTGGCCTAAAAATATCATATGTGATATATCATATATGATATTGCATATCATATATGATATATCATATATGATATTGCATATCATATATGATATGTAATATCATATATGATATATCATATGTGATTTTTTCGGCCACGAAAAAAAACGTGAAAAAAACGAAAAAATTTTTTTTGTCGAAAGTATATCACAATGCATATCTATAGAAAGATAATTAAATGCCCGTCGTAACGGTATATTTTTTTTTCGCTTAACGATTAACGGTTTGAAAGATATTAATATTTGAAAAAAAAGGATGAAAGTGGGTTTTTTAAATTGTTGGGATTAATCTCATCCATTAGATCAAATAAAGATGGAGGGAAGATGTATGGTAGAGATTAGTCCCTTGGTATGTAAAAAAAGTTTAGTCCTCAAATGATCTTATATCTTACTAATATACTGAAATTTTACGTTTAAAAAGGTAATTTAATTTTTCAATAAATCACAATATATCAAAATCGTCTATGGCTAGGTATAATGGAAATAATGAATTGGAGTGAACCTTCTTATCCGTCCTTTTAAGTCGGTTAAGCATATCGTCAACTTTTATTATTTAATTTACCTTCTGAAGTTTTATTAGAGGGGAGAGAGTAAAAACATCAAATAACACCAACACCACTGCCACGTCAGCGCCACATCATTTTAACATCAAATAACATAACACCAAAAACACCAGGAAATCATAACACCCAATAACACCACTTTTTACAAATTTACAAATTCTACCCTTAACAAATTCATTTATTAAACATTCAAACATTTCATTAATAAAACTAAACATTACATTACGAAATAAAAACATTACAATTAAAAAAAAACACACATAAAAGAAATTACGAAATAAACTACGAAATGAAACATACGAAANATAATAGACAGCTACGTACGAGCTTTACGTTGGGGGACTTACAAGCTTAGAAATGTGCTTGACATGAGAGCTGGCTATGGAGGGTGGGTATCTTCCATTCTTTCCGTTTTTTAGGACCTTTCTATAACTTGTATATAATACCAATTTTGTTTTGACAGTTTTGCAGCAGCCTTAATTGGGAATCAACTAGATTGTTGGGTTATGAACGTTGTTCCAGTTAGTGGACCAAACACATTGCCTGTCATTTATGATCGTGGACTCCTAGGGGTTATGCATGATTGGTATAAAACCTTTATACTATAATCGTTGATAATTATATTCTATTTCATATACATGTTGCCATGTTGATCACTCCAATTCACAGGTGTGAGCCATTCGATACATACCCAAGAACATATGATCTCCTTCATGCAGCTGGTCTTTTCTCAATTGAGCGAAAAAGGTACTTAAGATAACTTTCATATAGGTTTCTCGGGAAAATGATCAAAATAGATAAAAATATATCTTACTTCTGATAAATTGGCCAATGTTTATACAGTCATCAACCACGCAAATTTTGTTTGTGGGGACTAAACTTTTTCTTTTTTTTGCGGAATTTTCTCTTCAGAATACCCGAAAAATGTAACATGAGAAAACATTTTTAACAAACAAAAAGTCTTAATATTCAGAAAAATTTCGATTATTGTTTTTCCTAAATTTATGGCTTTTTTGATATAAATTATTTTTGCCATTTGATCATTTTCCCATATGTTGAAGGGCCAAATGCTATGAGTGTAATCTCATATACTCGGTATTAGTTGATCTGAAATCTCCAGTTATTCTTATTGACTTAATCCTTTGACTGAATGTTGTATAATCAGATGCAACATTACTAGCATAATGCTTGAGATGGATAGAATTCTAAGACCTGGCGGACGTGTGTACATTCGTGATTCCATTTCTGTGATGGATGAACTTGAAGAGATAGGAAAGGCGATTGGGTGGCGTGTAGCAGTACGTGATACAGCTGAGGGCCCACATGCAAGTTATAGAGTTTTGACGTGTGACAAAAACCTGCGATAGGTCAGTCATCAATTGTGTATTTTTTATTTTTATTTTTTAATTTTCAAGAGCAAACTGCTTCACGTTCCTGTATTCCAAAGAAAAAACTGCAGAGGATAAAGGTTCAGGCAAATTTACAGTTTTCATAGTTGTAGCATAATGAGGTTTGTATATCATAGTCCAGTTCTCCCATTTTATGTTTTGTAGTTATGTATAATTACATTTTCAAAAGGATTATTGATTCGGAATGTTTAATGCAAGTTTTTCTTTTTTCTTTATTTGCGAGACTTTTTATGAAGTATGATAGCCAAATTCATCAGGTATCTATGCCAACATTTTTATCAATCAAAAGGCCTGCTTACTTTCTACATAGCTGCGACTTGTGAGAGGCCATGAGCTGAGGTGCTCAATAAGCTTATTACAGTTGCAATATTAACCAACACACTTCAATAAATCTTGCTAGCACCAAAGGCTAAATAAGCATATTACAGCTGGTTAATATCGGATGTTATTTGGGTCAATCAGTAGAATCTAAGCACCAACAACTTATAATCTTATAAAGCAAGATAGAAATGTGCTGTTGTAAGATAATTTTTTTATTTTATTTTTTTTTTTTTTTTATTTTTTTATTTTTTTTTACAAATGACACCTCTCCTGTTTTTTTCAGTTTTTTATTTTTTTAAATTTTGTTTATATTATAAAAATAAGAAACAGAAAGTGCGTAATAAAAAAATATAAAGTTTAACCAATCAAAAGTATTACACTGACAAAAAGTACGGAACAGAAACTAATAAAAAATTGTGTTGTATTGTAAACAGGGGAAAAAAAAGAATGTTTATACCTTTTTATACTTTTCTGGTGAGCCAGGGGTACCAAGAACATATCCCATAAAGATTTGTTGATGTTTATCTTTTTATCTTTTATAAACGAGAATTTAATAAAGATAGGTGCCAATCAGTTAGATGATGTTCGTTTGGTTGGACGGAATGAAATATCAAATGAATGGAATATACGATGTAATGGAATAAATGACGCAGTGTATCGATTCATTAACGTTATTAATCATGTTTGGTTGGTAAGATAGGACATAATGTAATCGATAAGAAAAAGATTAAAATGATCATTGATGATAAGAAGTTTATTTAATGTGGGTAATTAATTATTGATATTTATGTAATTTTCATTCCATTATAAAATGTAATGAAAAAAAAAGGATGGTACCCCTATGGAATGAAAATAATAAATTTTGGTGTAATGACTCATTCCTTGCAATGAATCATTACATTGAAAATATGTAAACAAACAAGATTGTATTTTTCTTGCAATTGTTTCATTACACTGTAATAACCTTTTCCATTCCCACTTTGATTACAACATACCAAACGCTACGTTTATAGTATTTTTCTTTTACTATTTCAGGCAATTCCCCCTTATTTGGTTACCTATTCACCATAATACCACCCTGGTTTTTGGTTTACGTATCAAAATGAGTCTTTGAAAAAGGTTTATCGTTACTTTATGGCCTAAACCATTGTAGTAGTCTCTTTTGATTACATACTCTCTTAAATACAAGACTAAGGAGAAAGCTAGTAATAATTAAAAGACAATCAATGAAATCTTTATCAAGCTTCAAGTCTAGCTGCAACAAGAGTGTGATATCTCATTATTCTAGTTAAAAACAATATACAATGACTTCTTAACAAGGCTGCAAGTCTAACTTCAACACTATCCTTTCCCCTTAACCCACATTTATGTTGCAGGGCCGAAAATGGGAACACCTGAACTTTGAAGTTTCTGAAATAAGATTGGCGACAGATAATTTTGCAGACAGATACTTACAGGTTAGTAATATTTAAATTGATAACTTGTTATTTGAATTCCTACTCCCTGTTAATAATAACTAGCAGGGTACCCGCACATTGCTGTGGTGGTACCCTCTAATTAAAATTTTCACCAAGTCATACTTTTAGAATATATTCTATTTTCTTAACAATAATTTTATAAGAACTTTATATTGAATTTACTTTACACAATAGCCAACTATTATATAAAAAAATCAATTAAGTTTGATAAAAAAACATATATTGTAATAGACCACATTATTATTTTAAGAACCCGACATAACATCTAATCACCCACTTAACGTGTTTACCATTTTAAAAAAAACATACCACATCATTATTTCATCTAAAAAGACATATGTAAATGAATTATAGGCACATAATGATTGTTAGTAATTCTAACTTGTTATCATATACGTAATAGTTACTTAGAAAACAAAAGTATTACAGTAAAATTTGTTTTGTTAGTAATGGGCTTAACAAATAATGAAAAATATATTGAATTTTGGGCTTGTATTTTACCTTATAGATGAATATTAAGGTTAATATGTTTTTATTATGGTCGTGTAAACCAAATCATCCTTCTAAGTTCTCTCCCTCTAAGCCGCATAATGACGTCTACGGATCTATCTTTGAACTTGTCTTGTTCTTTTGGTATGAAAATTTCTTGTTATTGATTTTTAAGGATATCGAGTCTTTTTTATTATCTATCTTAATCTTCATCTCTATTAGAAAAGTTAAGGTAATAAATTATCATCTTTTATAAAACTTATCTTGGATGCTTGAGTTTTGTTAATGTTATAATATATTTTCTGTAAAGTTTTAAACTTCTTATTCTTGTTCATTGCTCGTTTATTTTTGTGCTTTTATTGTTTAGGATAAAAAGAAAATGCAACCGCAATTAATAGGAATTTGTATCCGACGGGATAATCATGTTAGACCAATATAATTAGATTATGTAGCAAATGTATAATAAGTGCCTCCAAAGTAGTCGAGTGCTTATTTTCTTTTAAATCTATTTGAGGTCCGCACTATTACCATTATATGAGTTATTTATTTTGTGTCTGAAGTTGTTCATCTCAATGACATATTTTATGGGACTTGCGCATTTAACATAGCTGTATGTGTTTTAAGATGCGTGGTTTTTCTTTTCGAGTGTTTGACTTATTAGATTTTAACAATAGATGATTAATACAATGTTGTAAAATGGTTATATATTTGAGTGATTGTGTGGTTTAAATAGTGTATTAATGTATTTATGCTTTAAATAGTTATAAATAATAGTTTGATTAGATTGTATAATGTGGTAAAATAGTTGTATATTTTAGTGAGCGGGCAATATAAATAGTGTATTAATTGTATGTGTTAATTTATTTATGCTTTAAATAGTAGCTTGATTAGATTATATAAAGTAGTATAGATATTTAATAAAATTTTGCTATCTTTTTTGTTATTAAATTTATAGATCCATTTCTATTAGTAAGTCAATATTTAATAAAGGTTGCTATATTTTTGGTTATTACATTTCTAGATCCATTTCTGTTAGTATGCCCATTCACCTAACTTTAAAACCTAGTAAGTTATTATATGATATAGTTTAAGAAAAGAAAGGAAAATTTAAAGTGACCCGGCAGAAAGTGATACACTATTACATGATATTATATAGATAATAGATAATAATATAAAATATTAAAATCTGTAAGCTTTTATCATCCTTGCTTCTAAAAACGCTTTTTCTATCTTGTGCCCTAATGGAAAAAAAAAAAAAAAAAAAAAAAAAAAAAAAAAAAAAAAAAAAAAAAAAAAAAAAAAAAAAAAAAAAAAAAAAAAAAAAAAAAAAAAAGAAAAAAAAAACCACTTAAAGACCTACAAAAATCACATTTTTTGTGAGTCATTGTGTCCTTTTTGCCTTCTTATGTTATGCACCTGGGGTATAAGATAGAAAAACCCAAAAACATTATTGTAACGATACATACATCTACAATGCAAGCCACTAAAAGCTTATGCAAATGCAAACCTATGGATGCAGCTTAATCGTGAAAACATATGAGCTTTTACCACCCTTGTTTCTAAACCCTGGCAGAATAAAAGCCTTACTGGTAAAAATTAGAAAAAAGGCACTCCAAATCTTTGAAAATTGACATTAAAAGGATTCCAACTTGTGACCGCAAACTACTAGCTAAGGATAAGTTTCGACAAATTGACCATTCTAGTTTTTCCATGGTTTCTAGTAGAGACCTTAATTAGATACAAATTCCAGCACCTAAACTGTTACCACCGAAATACACTACAGAGAGTTTACGTTGCTACATAGGTTATGGTAAATCTTTAATTAGTTCTAATTCAGATTTTAGTTGAAACTCGAAACAAGTACCTAAATACAAAATCAAAGGATTTACCAAATAGAACTTTAATTAAAGGAAAAGCTAGATTACCTAAATTTATTGACGCTATTTGTTGGGCTAAAAATCTGACCAAATTGTCTCTGACAATATTTGAACACAAAACATCTTGAGTTAATCCTTGATAAGAATCAGTGAGTAAGTTACTCACTTATGAGATTCAGTGAGTAAGTTTACTCCCTGATGAGAAGTAAGTGAGTGTTGTATAAAGCTCGGTCAGCAACAAGCTTACGGACATTGAAGACCAACTGAAGATACACTACACCTCACTGATTACACTAAAAAAAAATAGTTGATTCTACAAACTTTTTTTCACACTTTTCAAAAGTGTAAAATTTTATTAGTTTATTGATACTTAATGATGTGTAAAAATTCGTTACATTAATACATGTGGAAAAAAAATTATAAAACAATAGATTTTCCACACTTATAGTTGTGTCAAAAAAAAGTTCACACTTTTAAGTGTGAAAAAATCTTTAAAAAATGCTCACATGTATAGGTGTGGAGGTTATTTGTAACAACCAAATTCTCTGCACTTCCTCAAAGTACGGAGAATTAGATTTTCCACACTTCCTCAAAGTGTGGAGAATCTGGGTATTACAAATAAAAGTGTGAAGAAATCTTATAATTCTTCACACTTAAAAGTGTGGACTTTTTTTTATACAACTCTTAACGTAGAAAATCTATTGCTTTACAAATTGTTTCCACACTTATTAATGTAATCAATTTTTGCACATCATTAAGTGTTAATAAACTAATAAAATTTTAAATACTTTTAAAAAGTGTGTAGAATTGATGCGCGTGGATTGCAACACGCACTACGTTTTACCTCTCGAGGGATCTCGAGAAGCTTGCAATCCCCACCAGGCAGTGTACCTGACCGATGTAGTATAGTGTAGTGGCAAGTACCGGGGGATTGATCGTTCTCTC
>LBNU01013446.1:0-17044 GCA_014162995.1 Artemisia annua
AAATGCAAAATGATTAAAAACAAATGAAAATCATACAAAGTTTGCATAATTGGCAGTTTCAGTCCCCCAACTTTCTAAACTTGACAAAATTAGTCCCTGAGCATTTATTTTGAAAAGAAAAGTCAAACCAAATTCTTAAAAGTCAAAATTTATCAAAAATGATCTTTGGGTGAAAAGCTTTCAAAAAGTTACAAGTTTAGTCCCTGAAGTTTCACAATTGGCAAGTTTGGTCCCTGAACTTTCAAAATTGGCAGAAATGACCCCTGGAGGAATATGGTGGAGGGAAAATGCAACTTTGGTCCTTGAAAAGTCACAAGTTGTCAAATTTGGTCCTTGGATTGCAAGTTTCATGAATTGGCAAGAAAGACCCCTCAAGTTTGCAAAATGGGCAATTTTGGTCCTCGGGTGTTCGAATTGGAGAAAATACATCAAAGGTCCTTATGGAATTTCAAGATTGGCAAGAATGGTCCTTGGGAGAAGTTTTAGAAAAGTGACAACATTGGTCCCTTGGAAATTCAGAATTTACATTTTTTGTCCTTGTGATCTAAGTAACCTACAAACCTAATGGACCTTTTGTTTATCTAATCCTAAATCTAACCCATCACCACTTATGCACGTTTTTGGAGCATAAAAGTGAAGAAAATGACAAAGTCTCAAAAGAAGCTGGAAAACCCACCTGACGGCGTCAGAGTCACAAGGTGACGCCGTCAGCCAACATGGACAAAGGAGTAAAATCAGATTACACTAGACGCCCTATGAAGAAAACAAGATATTTACACCTGACGGCGTCATATGTTAGAGAAAGTAGGCTGTCAGGTGTAATGCTAAAGAGTGACGGCCCAGAGCACATTTACAAGTGACGGTGTCAGAAGTAAATCTAGGCCATCCGAGAAGCCTAATGACGGCGAGCTGACGGCGTTAGAACCCATAACCTGACGCCGTCAGAATGTAAAATCTATATATACTTTTCTATTTTTCATTCATTAGTGTGGAACTTTTGGTACAAGTTTGGGAAAAATCCTAAAGACGAATTTGGCTGTATTTTCAAGGGTTTTTCACCCTTGAATCCTTCATGTTCAATTAAAGATAATTCCTCACTTAAAGCGGATATGCTATCGAAACACCATTGAGCTCACTCAAGGAGCCAATATGTCTCCCTTGCGATCCGACGCCATCCGATTGGTGCAAAGCGGATATGCATTCCATGGACTTCGTTCTGATGATCCAAACCAACATCTCAAGGATTTTCTCAAAATCGTAGATTCCATAGACCTTGATGTTGAAACTCGCGAGACGACCTGATTGCGTCTCTTCCAATTCTCTCCACGTGACCAAGCTAGTCAATGGCTTGAGCATTTACCCGCGGGATCCATCACCTCTTGGGATGATCTCACCTCTCGTTTCCTTTCTCAATTTTTCCCACCGGGAAGAACCACCAAGTTAAGGAATGACATCTTGATGTTCCAACAACGTCAAGGAGAAACCCTTTACGAAGCATGGACTTGTTTCAAGGACTTACTTCAAAGAGTCCCTCAGCACGGCATAGATCTTTGGCTCCAAATCCAAATCTTCTATGATCATGTCGACTACCATACCAAGCGCACCATTGATCGAGCCGCCGGGGGCAGATTACGTGACAAAGACGCCAAGGAATCATGGGAAATCATCGATGAACTTGCATTCTACAATGATGAATTGTGGGAAACTGCTCATGTTGTAACCTCGGCTGTCAAAGCAATTTCGTCACCGGAAAAAACTACTTAACTCTCCGAAGAAAGCCTTTGTGAACTTGAGAAAAGGGTTAACTATCTAATTGAAAAATAAAAGAGACCCTTAAGTCCACAACGAGCAACGGTTAACTCTATCTCAGACATAAAACCACCACCGTTGTCCGAATCGCCTCTTCGGGAGAACGCCGAAGCCTTCCAAAAGTATGCTCGACCCTATCCACCTCCTCACGACCTCAGCCCAGAATTCGAGGCTCGAATGAGAGAATATATGTCAACCCATTCTGAAAGGTTAGCAAAATTCGAGGAGGCCGTCTATAGACAAAAGGAGGAGATGCAAGAGAAGATGGCGGAGATGATGAGCCTGTTGAAAGAGTACACAAAAAAAACTCCGGAAAAGGTGTTAGTGAGGAAATAAAGTGACACACCCACCACTAAGTTTGTTAACTCTATCTCTATTGTTCATATGGACGATAGAGAAAAGGAAAAGCGACCAATAGTCAAGGATGATTGTGGGGATAGCTTCATTGCAACCAACGAAGCTAATGAGAATTAGTTAAAGAATCATGCTCAGATGAAGGACAAGAGGAACCCTCTATTGAACAGCCACATGAATCCCGAACCATAGGGTATTATCTAAACCACAGCATTAATAAAAAGACCATTGATAATTGGGTGAAAAACAGTGGGGTAGCCTACACACCTAGAGGCTCTAAAGGGAAGAAGAAAAAGAAGGAGGGTGAAGCATTATTCATAAGTCCATTGTGTCAAAGTATTCTCACCCGGAAAGTCAATAGAAAACAGGCGGTCTACGAAAATTTCGAAATATTTTGTGGCATAGGAGATTTAAAATATCTAGAGACTTTAGTCGATCAAGGGTCAGAGGTGAACATAATACCCTTATCCATCTATGCTCAATTAACCAATAAGACACCAACAGCCACCCGCATTAGGTTGTCCCTCACAAATCATTCTTATGTGTACCCCTTAGGAATTGCAGATGATGTATTAATTAACGTAGCAGGATTCCTATATCCAATTGACTTCATGATTATTGATGATAGGGAGAATGACTACATAGTACATACCAGTAATCTTGGGAGCACCATTCCTTGCTACAGCACGAGCCACCATCAAATACAAAACGGGGAAAATAGAAATCAGGTCGGGGCGAAGAAGAGTTCACTTTCACATGACCCCGTGGAATGTTGGGAAGTGCAAAATGCAGAAAAAGCTTTCAACCAACCCTAATGCCCCTAACAATCACGTTCGGAGTGCGATCCTTGCTTGGGAAGCAAGGATCAAGAGTCCCCAAGAGCATGGAGGAGGGGAAGAGAAGAGGAGAAATATGGCGTCTAAAGAAGTTGCACCCGAATGTAATCAGCAGATTGGAGATACTGACAAGTTTATGAGAGGGGAATTGGTGCTTTTAAGCCATTCAGGGATAAAACCTCCTGATAAACTAAAATCTTGGTGGTATGGACCATTCACAATCAAAAGCATATGTCAAAATGGGGCAGTAGTCCTGATTAATGAAAAAGGTGGAGAGATAACTGTGAATGTCGAACGATTGAAACATTACCACCATGATAGCAAGGATTTTATCAACAATGGATACATCATTTTACGGGACGAAGTCACGTAATAGGGCGTGACTTTGAGTCTAGCTACAAGACTCGTTAATAAAGAAAAACGCTTCTTGGGAGGCAACCCAAGATTTATTTGTTTGATTGTTTGTTTATTTGTTTTTATTTGCTTCCGTATACATGTTTTATTTATATTGTTAATGGTTCATGTTTCAAATTAAATTGTGAAAATGCTTTATTTTGTTTTTAACTTCCTCTTAACTACATATAAAGGTATTTTGCAAAAGATAAGTGCAAGGAAAATCCAAATTTGTTTTTAAGAACGAATTAACATGAACGATAAAAATGTTAAATTAACATACATATTAGTACTTGTTTGAGTCAAATGCTTGTATAGAGTCATAATGAATGTTTTGCAGGAATTCCAGGAATCAAGGCATTGATTTTTCTAGAAATTTTCTGGAAACAAAATATAAAATTTCTGTCAGATCAATTCTGACGGCGTCAGGCTTTACAACCTGACGACGTCAGGTATAAATTTTCTGAAAATTTTGCAAGTTTTGTTTTTCTGCCGGAATTGTAAAGTTTCGTAAAATCTTTAACTTTTAAGCTCCAGGAATCTGCAAAATATTCATTCCACAAGCATTATATCTTTACTCGCTTTCTAGGATTTACTTTTATGTAGAATTTACTGCCGATTTTACGCTAAGTTTTCTTGTTTGTTTTCTCAAGTTTAACATGTTATATTGGTCAAGAAGATGTACATGCGATACACCAAGCTTTTGGCGCTGCTTTAATCTTTGAGTTTTCACATTTTCTTGGAGGAGGATTTAACCATGTTACTACATTATCCACACCGAACGAATCAGGGGAGTATTTGTTTCATTCTTTCATTTTCTTTACTTTTACATCTTTTAATTGAACATTGGGGACAATGTTCGGCTTAAGTGTAAGGGGGGTAAATGAAGATTCCTTAGAGATTACAATTTCACTTGATTTCTGTCTTGTTTTATAGTAGATGTGTAATAAAACTAAGAGAAACACATGTTAGGGTAATTTTAGCATCAAATTTAAAATTTTTTGTGACATATAGGAGTGAAACTTTAGTCTTAATAAGCGTCTCATGGATATGAATTATATGACTAGCACAAAAAACCGTACCACTCAAAAAATTTCCACCCCAAATATGTGAGGTTCGCCCCTAGATTTGTTAGGAAAAAGCCTTAGTGCTTGTGAGTGTACCGGTAGCATTTAGATTCTAGAACTTGCGTTACCGATTCATCCCGAGACCACAAGTGAGACTACATTCGTGTAGTTTGGATTTACTACATGATAAGAGGCATTAGGATAACCCTTGTTTTAAGCATGTTTATATAATTACATTGATTTCATTGGTCAAGTAATTTTCCCACACATTTGCGATGTACTCATTTTTAGTACACGATACCCCTAGTACACCCCTCAGAGCCTATCTTTTTCATTTCTAACTTTAAGCATTTTACTTAAAGAAAGAATTTGTTTACAATCCACCCCCAAATGTACAGCCAAATCGCCTTAGCCTTCTTTGTATGCACACATCTTTAGAGCATTATTGTTACAACATTTTTTTAAACCCTTTGTTAATTGTCTAATTGATTACATGGTTGCTAAGTCGAGTCATATCTTGTACATTTTGTTTTAGAATGATTGGGACTCATGGGTAAAGTACTATTGTTATGGAGTAATAGGGAAGAACATCAATTATTACCCCCATATGTGCGTAAATGTTTTAAAGTACTCCAAGTGTTTTAATTATCTTAATTCGAGTCATTAGAATAGTTACATGTAAAGTATGTAAAAGTTCAAGTGTAAGGGGAATGTAATTCCCCTATGATGTATTATTTTGGATGGTAGGGAAAGAGTGTATGCAAAAAAAAAAAAAAAATAAAAAATAAAAAATAAAAAAAAAATCAAAAAAATCAAGAAAAACAAAAAAAAATTGGAAAAAGAAAAATGGAAAAAAAAACATACGGACTACCATCCCGTTTCCTTTTATGTTTATTTTAAGTTTTTGTTAGTTTATGATTAGCTTAAGTTGAGTCGAGTCTTGGCTTAGCAACGCCGCATTGTACATGTAATTGATCAAGATGATTGACTTGCCATCAATTAAATATCCCTTTATCCAACAAACCGTGTTTTCCATATCCCTACACCTAACGTTATAACCCTTGAAAAGACCTCTTTGATAGTTTTTCTAGGTGCTTACGCCAAGTGGTGGAGGTTTTCGATCCTTTCCCAAGCCTATGGTAATCTATTTGCTATGACAGGTAGTGAGTGATATTTTTCCATTTCCATTAGTGATATATAGGTTTATAACACCCGAGAGATGAGAGTATCCAAACACTATTTGTGAGGTGCTAGTGTATAATTTCCGTGCTTATTTTGATTAAGGTGGAATGATCATTTGTTGTAATTACTTTTATATTAATGTTAAATGACCCCTAGCTTGTATTTTTATTAGAATAAAAGCTCATTTGCTTGAGGACAAGCAAATCCCAAGTGTAAGGGTATTTGATAAGGAGAAATTTGTTACGCTTTTAAGGGGTCATTTAAGCCCTAAGTCGTGATAATATGATCAATTATTACCTCACATCGTTTCTTTTGTCAATTTAGGTACTTTGGAGAAGAATTCTGGAAAAGGAAGCATTTTGGACGTTTTTTGGGCAAAAAGTGAAGAAAACGACAAAGTCAAGAATTCAAGCTGGAAACAGTACCTGACGGCGTCAAGGTTCATAAGGTGACGCCGTCACATGTTGATCAAGAGATGGATTATCAGTTTACACTTGACGCGCCAGAAAGATTTTGGGAAGTTTACACGTGACGGCGTCACGTTCTATTTCACCAAGGCCGTCACGTGTTATGTTAAAGAGAGACGGCCCAGAAAACATTTCTACCAGACAGCGTCAGATGTAGATCTAGGCAATCAAGAAACCCTAGGACGGCGACTTGACGGCGTCACGACCCAAAAGGTGACGCCGTCAGATTGTAAATTCTATTTATATTTTTGATTTTTCATTCATTAAAAGAGAACCTTTGTGGAGAGAACTTGTGGCACAAACACTAGCACGAATTTACAACTTTTGTAAGGGTTTCAAACCCCTACTTTCTTCCATGTTTAATTAAAGATAAGTTATCCTTTAATCATTCAATATGTCTATGTGTTGTTTGATTATCTTGTATGCTTTTCTTTCTTTTAACATGCTAGCTTAGGTTTATTTGTGTTTGCTTAGATCTAATGAAACTTAGTTATTGATTATTGGTTNNNNTTCCTTACAATATTACCTATAGTAGGTATTTCACAGGTAATTTTTGCTTTTATATGCATTCATTACTTGCATGACTCTCTAGACTTGCCACGTATCCTCACAAAGCCAAAAACTCACACTCACACCCTAATTAACCCCTGGTATGTCTAAGCATAAGAATAAGTAATTTACCAATCTAACACACTAAACTTACCACTAAACCATAATAAACCCTAAACAAACCCTAATTAGGTCTATGTGCTTACTAAACCCTATATGCTTAGTTAAACTAGTTTGAAAGTGTCCAAGGCTTAAGTATGAGTTACCTTAGGAACATTAGGATACTTTAGGACACTTAGGCATTAGTACAACCCATTAGAGCTTAGGTACAAGTCCCTTAGGCATAAAACCATAACTGTTATAACTTCCCGAAAGCTAGGTCAAACCTTCCCAAATCTTTCCCATAAGTTACCACCACTTAGTATAAAACCATTAGGACTTAGGATTAGTCACTAAACACTCTTAGGAACCTAACTTAGGCACTAAACCCTAGGAAAAACCCTAAACTCACGCTAAGCAAAACTAGGTTAGAAATAGACCTAAACCTTACAACTAGGTTACAATAGCACCTCAAACCTTACAACCAAGCACCCTAGCACCTCTCCCTAGTTAAGCTAGCACCCTAACACCTTACAAGCACCCACACAAGTAGGTGCATCACCTACTTAACTAAACCATCACTAAACCACCACTAATCACCCTAAACCACCACTAAACCACCACTAATCCACCACTAATCACCCTAAACCACCACTAAACCCCTTAAGCAGCTTACAAGCACCTCTAAGCTAGCAAGCAAGGTGGTGCATCACCACCTTGTCACCTCCTTCACCCCACGGTTCCATTTCCACCACTAAACCCTAAAACCGACTTCATAACCACCCTATAACCGCCTATAGCCTCCATGACTCACCTTGTAGCCTTGAATAGTCAGCTACTAGCTTGTATGAGTCACCTTCCCCCCTTGACACCTCCTTCTTCCCTTGCTTGCTCGCTACTCCAAACGGACCCTATAAATAGCTCGTACCCCTCTTCATTTCAAAGGCACACCATTTATCTTCTTCACCTCAAATCATTCTGTAGTAGTAGTAGTAGTATACGAGCAATAGTAGGCCTAGGAGTCGAGCAAAGCAAGCTAAGGACCCTTGTCGAATAGTTTTTCCATCGCTAAAACCCTAAACCTTAGGTTAACCCTCGTTAAACCCTAGCTAGCCAAGTAAGCTTTCCATTTTGATTTCTTTATCCTTAGTTTAGTATTAGGATAGTATTAGGATGCCTTAGAACCCATAGGACCCCTTGCCTAAGCCTTGGTCATAATCATTTGCTAGTTTAATTTTTAAAACCCTAAATAGAGTCGAATACATGTTTACATGCTATAAGCCCTTTACATAAGCTAAAATCTGACTTGGGTAACTTAGATAAGCTAATATTAGTTAAACATAAGCTAGGAAACCTTTTTGTTTCATAAAAGTATAGTTTGCATGGAATTAGGACTAGTTTTGCAAAGTTTTCCATGCATAAGGGTATATATGGTAATTTTCTAAAAATATAGCATCTAGGGACTATTTTTGACATTTCTTAGAAGTTATAAGTATAGGACCCTTTTTGCAAAGTTATAAAACCCTAGGATAAAAAGTTAAAAAGTTATAAACTTAAAAAGGACTAGTTTTGCAAAAAGTTATAAAGATAAGGGTATAAAGGGTAAATATAGAAAACTTATAAGTCCAAGGGTCATTTCTGTCATTTCTCTAAAATATATAAGTATAGGGACTAATAGTGTTAAGTCTAGATAGTTATAAACCTAAGTAATATAAGTATTATAAGTCTAGGGTTGATTTTGTGAATATATTAAACTTAAAGGGTATAAAGTAAACTATTTCATATATATAGCAAACCTATTTTAAAGTTAGAAGCATAACACAATACTAGGGAGCTTCATGTAAGGAGTACTATGTGGATATTTCGTTTTGACGAGTTTGTTGGGTTTATGATTTAAAGTGCCCTGACTCCTCAAACGATTATTACATATACTTCTGAATGGCCCGAACGGTGTTATGTTATAACTAAACCCTAATAACAACATGACTCAATAGTAAGGAGCTTCATGTGAGGAGTATTAACTTCTGAATTATGATGGCCCGAACGGTATTATGTTGATAACATAATACAATAGTAGGGAGCTTCATGTGAGGAGTCTTATACTTCTGAATTGTGATGGCCTGAACGGTGTTATGTTATATCTAAAACTCTAAAAACCCTAAGAATAATTACTTAAGAAACATAAACTAAACAACTAAAGCTTGACATACATCCACAACAACAACAACAACATCAGGATACGTGAGTAAGGCAGTCTAGTTTCCGAGTCACTCTTTACACTAGTTAGAATTCCCTAAGCCCAGGTGAGTTTTCATAGCCTCACACTTTTTAAACGCTTTCTAAATGTTTTACAAACCCTGTGAGGGGGATACGTGCTACTTGCTTTACTTAAAACCGAATACAAGTCTTTTTCTTTGGTTGTTGCACGAGTAAACTAACTGCCACCACTACATAACCAAAAATTCATGAATCTAATCGTTTGGGATATTTTACCCACGCGAACGCGAGTATAGTTGATAGATCTATTAGAGTTTGACAACTCCCGTTGGTATTAACACCTAACTGGGTGGTACCAATAAGTACTATACTTGAACCCACTGAAGGATTAACTTTGGCAAGTTATCCTTCCCATCCCCTCATGTTGGGTCTGCAGTCCACATGACCAGGATTGTTAACGTGTGGTTCATGAGCTTAGTGCAACATACCCCACTCCTGATAATTGTGCATGCATCACAATTATCACACACACACAACATTTTCCTAGATGGGTGTAACAACGTAGCCCAGGGAACTTGTATTCACTAACACCTAGTGTTCACTTTTTAAGCATGTATCCTAGGTTTACCAATATGGAGACATGGCAGGAGAAGGCACTGAACTCGGAGGACTTTCAATCTTGTTATCATTCTTACACTATTTCACACTTAGATTCACGGGACCTCACCTAAATAAAACTCTGATATTTTAATGAATGATAACATATTTATAAAAACGTCTCTTTTCGAGTAGTTTTCTTTTACTGTAACTGTGATCCCATGAAGTAATACCCCAACCCTAAATCCGCTGCGAAACGTGAAAATGGGGGTGTTACACAACCCTTCATCCATGCAATTGTGACAAACCAATTAATCAATAAGAGATAACTAAGGAGTAAGGAAATCTAAGTAAACACGTTTTCTCCATATAAGAAGTTCCCACCAATTTACTTGCTTGTTATTTTATTTTAATTGCATAAGTAGATATTTGGGTTAGTTGGCTAGCAACTAATTCCGCCCACTCTTCCAATACCCGAGATTTTTACTTGCTTTCCATAAAATATAAAAATACAAAAAGAATCATCCCTCACCTCTAGACCTAGTTATATTAGTTTCAATCCTAACGACACTATTCCCTGAGAGAACGATCAATCCCCCGGTACTTGCCACTCACTATACTACATCGGTCAGGTACACTGCCTGGTCGGGATTGCAAGCTTCTCAAGATCCCTTGAGAAGTAAAACCTTTTGCAAGGTTGCAAAACCACGCATCAGCAAGCCTGTTTTGAAAAAACAACCCTCCCACTACAGCAAAGAACATCCAAAAACTGATTTGAAAAGTAAACAAAGCCCTTACACAGTTAGGAAGAAGCAGGTCACCCATATCAGCAAACCAAACCGATCGGGTATAAAAAAACAAAATCCTAACCTGCTCGAATCTCCCACAGCAACAAACGAACCCCAAAAATTGTTGTGAATAACCAAAAGAGACCATAAAACAGCATGGAAGAAGCAGATAGTCCACCGCAACCAACGAGCCAAATCGGGTTTCGAGAACGAACCCAAAGTACTACAAATTGGACCATTGAGTGTTGCATCACGGGTCCCATTAAAACAACAAATTCGCAATCATTTGCCGTTATTGACCGTCGCTATGCGCGGGTATTCATCTAGATTGGGGCAACATGAATTAGGTCTTCTTATGTTTTAATGATGACAAATAAACCTTCGCAACACATAAAATCACAAACGGTAGCCAAAAACCAAAACGACCCAAGAACTGAGTCTGGCGCGCTGCCAGCGCTCCGACGCGCCAGAAACTGTCTCGGGTCATGACGATTTTTGAAAGTCGGCTTTCCCCTTACCCGTAAAATGTGAATCTTTCAATTCTGGTATGAATATGTTATGTGCTTCATTGGGAACACTCGAAACGAGTTTTAGAATTAGAGGATCCCAAATCTACAACCTCTCGTTTTTGGCAAAATGCCAACTTAAGTATTTTGTTAAACGCCTCTTGCCAAGGCTTTTCTAAACCTAGAGGACTTATATATTTCACGTGAAATCAAGTGAAAGTATTCATATGGCCATAATCCGTGTTTACGTCTTCTCTAATCACATAACGGGTTTACTCCCTTATTTGTCAAACTAAGTCAAAGGTCCCTTTGCGTAAACGCATCCTTTCCCGTCATAGGATATGCTTTACAATGATTCAAAGCACTTAGCTTGTTTGCATCAAGGTGATTATTGATTACGTCGATTCATGAAAATTCACGTGTTATGAGATTATTAATACTCGACGTTGAGCTACTTGAGATTATAAGTAACATTTGATTTACTCATTCAACACTTAACCCATAATCATGTTTGTCAATCCTTTTCTTTCTTAATGACAAAGTGATTAAGTTATAATCAATCCGTTGATTAATCTTCACACTAAACTAACCCTCCTACAATTTGAAAATCCTTCCAAATCTTATCCCCAACATTCCTTAATATTTCTTGTACTTGCATGTACTTCTTGTCCCCTACATTTCTACACCAAACCTTTCAAACATTCCCTTCTCTACATTCCAATCTAATCACTTAGATTTTAACACCTCATCATCTTTTTCATCCAACCCTTAATTTCAAATTCAAATAAACATTCCTCACAAACCACATTATCCTTCCATCTCACCCCTTTTCATTTTAAGCACATGGTGAATTCAAAATTTGAATCTTAAGCCAAATGCTCCCCATCACTTCAACATCACCTCATTACAACTCATTCCCTCACTCTCTCACTTCCCTCTCACACAGTTTGAATTTCAAATTCAAATTCTTCCTTCTCTCTATCTCTATCATCCACACTTCCTTCCAAGCAAAGAAATATACCATGGCATATTCTTTCTCTCTTTTCTATGCCATGTTAGGATTATCTAAGCTACCCCTATCCAATTATCCCTTCTACCCTTCTCTCTTTGATAACTGGTTTCACTTAAACACTTCACAAAACATTTTTACAAATTGGCTATTTGAGTTGGTAGACCTTTAGGATAAATGTAAAGGTCTAAATGTGTGAAGTACAATTGGGGGTTTAGCAAAGTTGGGTATTAAAAGACCAAGATCCCACAAGAAAATATTTACCAGATATCCTGGCGCGCTGCTGGCGCTCCGACGCACCAGCGACTCGCCAGCCTCGGTAAATATTTCCCAACTTGGGATCTTGGCTTATAAATACCCACCCTTGCCTCTTGTATTCCTCTCCCCTTGCCATTATTTTTCTCTCTAATTTCTTTCTCTCAATCCTCTAATTCTATCTTGTGTTCTTTGATCTTTCACATAACATTCATTGAAAGAACACATCTCCTTGCAATGGAAGAATCACAAGAACCTAATCCACTCTTGTGATTGTATCGAGGGTCTTCTTCTCTATACCCTTTCTATTAGAATCGAGTTTCTAGGTTAGGTTAGGGCTTGATTGAACAATCAAACATTCTATCATTCAATTTAGTTGTAAGGGAAGTCTTGTGTCAAGGTGACCAAGCCTAGATCATTGGGGTTTAATTGGGGTTTGATACTTCCGGTGGGAAGTCTTAGTGGTCTTTGTGTTCTTTGTGGTTAAGTCGAAGCACGAGTCTTTGAGGGTGGTTTCCGAGAGCGGAATACCGTTGGGAGTAGCTCTTTTTAGTGAGCACCGATCTTTGTGCATATCGGTGAAGTGAAGTTGTAACGGTTTGTAGTCAACCGAAAGGACTATACTTAGTAAATAGCATAGTGTCGTGGATTCGCAATTGGACGTACGGATAGTATAAACCCCCTATCCCAAACCAATATGTATCGTGGTGTCTCTTTACTAGCTTTATATACTTTTGATTGTGATTGTTATTGTGGTTGTTGTTGTATAAACCACTTGGTGGTCTTTGAGACTTAAAGTTTTTTAAACACTCAAAAAGCTAAAGAGACCGTATTCACCCCCTTTACGATTCTACAATCTACATGTATAAAAATTTCCAAATACAAATTGGTAGCATATCAGAACATAACACAAATGATAAAATTATTAAAAATAATAAAAACAATAGGTACATAAAAAAAATATATGTATCTACAAGAGTCGAGTTATATTAAGTACAAAACTTTTCTTACATACCAACGGACTCATCCCCATCATCCATCTAAAAAGAGATCAATGGTTGAGATTAAAAGCATTTAATATTTCACCCATTTTTTATAATTTAAATATCTCTTAAACCGTTAATCGTTAAGCGAAAATAATTACACCAACGCGACGAGCATTTAATTATCTTTCTATAGACGGGCACTTTGATATACTTTCGACAAAAAAATTTTTTTTGTTTTTTTCACTTTTTTTTCGTGGCCGAAAATATCATATCACATGTGATATTACCTATCACATGTGATATATCACATGTGATATTAGTGTACTATCACATGTGATATTAGTGTACTATCACAACGCGACGAGCATTTAATTATCTTTCTATAGACGGGCACTTTGATATACTTTCGACAAAAAAATTTTTTTTGTTTTTTTCACTTTTTTTTCGTGGCCGAAAATATCATATCACATGTGATATTACCTATCACATGTGATATATCACATGTGATATTAGTGTACTATCACATGTGATATTATTACATATCACATATGATATGTAATATCACATGTGATATTAGTGTAATATCACATGTGATATGTGTAGTTCAAAAAAAAAAAAAAAAAAAATCACATGTGATATGTAATATCACATGTGATATTTTCGGCCACGAAAAAAAACGTGAAAAAAACGAAAAAAAAAATTTGTCGAAAATATATCAAAGTGCCTATTTATAGAAAGATAATTAAATGCTCGTCGTAACGGTATATTTTTTTTCGTTTAACGATTAACGGTTTGAAAGATATTAATATTTGAAAAAAATAGATGAAAGTGGGTTTTTTAAATTTTTGGGATTAATCTCATCCATTAGATCAAATAAAGATGGAGGGAAGATGGATGGTGGAGATTAGTCCCTTTGTATGTAAGAAAAGTTTTGTCCTCAAATAATCTTAAATCGTATCTACAAGTGTTTAAATAAATAAATAAATTCTTTCCTCCAACGGCAAATTGTACAAGAAGTTAGAAGAAACAATTGTGATGAAGGAATGTTATAAGGATTATCAAACCATTAATTAAATTAAAACTAAAAGTTTATGTGTTATCATACAAATCAGATAAATTTTCATTGTTTAGCATTTATTCTTCAATAAATTAAGTGTTTTAAAAAGTGGTTCGCATACAATTAAGAACAGATCGATGGTGTGCGACACACGTTTGCATATTTAAATACGAATTAAAAGACAACATGTTTTTCTTAAGATCATGAGTTATACGAATAATAATTATATAAAAATATTAACAATAGCCTTACTTTCGAATAATCTGCCAAACCCAGTAATATATGTCTTTTAAATTTCATTGGTTCGCATACATATTCTTCCCTTGGTTCGTTTTTATCCAAGTTGTTTAAACAGATATATACCATACTAGTCATATTTAATACTCAGCTAAGAAACTTGTTAAGTATGCTATTCATGTAAAAATGGATTTCAGAATATAATTTTTTTTTTGTGCTCAACTAGAGTCGTAAAATATACGTCAGGCTTCCAAGTTTACATTAAATGTGAACGATAGTAATGACTAGATTTAGAACTTCAATATATCATTCTTAATCTTAAGTATTAAAGTCAGCTTTTTAAGGATTTTACATGTGAATCTTTAAATCCAAAATATCGCTTCTTTAATGGATTTGGTCATCAATCCATATTGTATAATCCAAAAAAATATTCACGTTGAGATGTCAAACACGGTTTAATAGGATGGACATGCAAATATATGTCACGTAATTAACTTGAGCGTTATGCGAAGATATAGCATTATCTATACTACTATATAAAGCATTTAAGTTGTGAGCTTCACCAAAAATTAAGATAAGGAGCTCCAATTATGGAGTGACATGTGTCACTTCTCAACTAAAAAATCACATTTATTTTCAAACTGAAATATTTTTTGATTTATTTATTTTTTTAATAATCTAATTTCACCATATTTTCTAAAATTTTGTGCTCTTTAATTCAACATCCATTTTGATATATTTTTATAAGTTTTTAATTTTTGCATTTTTAATAGGTTATTTTGATTCAAATTTTTACAACTTTAACCTTTATTTGAATCAATACAAACTTTCGTCAAATTATAACTTTTTGTGAGGGTCTTTATGCGAGAATAATAATGTCACGGGAAAGTTATGAGAAACTCAAACAAACACATACAACGAACACATATACTTTCGGAGTGTTGTGTAACGAATTCATTAAGCGGGTACGGAATTGTGGGAGAGTTGAATTAGCAATTTATTCATTATATTTCTATTATAAGTATATTTTTTTCGCCGCCGCTGTGCGCGGGTATCCAACTAGTATTAATAAACAAAGTTATGGTGAAAATGATCCACAATGTTAATATTAAGTAACTTAATTAATGTTTAGAGTAATTAATAAGAATCTGTTTATCTTAATTAATCTTTGTTCATTAGCTTTAGTGAGTTGCTAATATATCAATACTAGGAATCCATAGAAGAAATCTTATTATGTTTAAAGAAGATGTAAGGTTATATTTGTAATGATATGCAACACCTTTTGTTAAGTTTCAGTATAACTTCACTTTTTACGTCTCGTTATATTTCATATCACTAACTTATAGAATGTCACGAAGTTATGTTATTCTAAAAGCTTATGCTATATTATGACCGTCTTTACATGGGATGAAGAAAATAAGACACGTAATTAAGAGGCACAAATTCTATTTACTTTATATGATAATGGTTATTGTTTTGCCTAGTAGCATCTAAGATGTATAAAGGTGCCACTCAACGATTTGTGGTTTGACTGCACTTGAAAATCACTGGTTTCTTATTGAAATTTTTTGGGGAAACAATGTATATATAGTATGAGTTTTGCTAACAACAACTTTTAGGGTTGTTGTTAACAACTATATTCCAAAATTTATGTTAAGACAATACATAATGTCTAAACGAAATCATTCAAAATTCTCTAAAATCACTAACAACTCCCTATAATATCTCAAACACAAATACAATTTACTCTTTTCATTGGTCATGTTAGTGAAAAACAAATAGCATATTTCTAACTATGTCTTAATAGTATACCAGTAGTATTTTACTATTTTATGAAAAAGTTTGTTGTTGAAACAACTCTAAAAGCTATTGTAAGCATTTTCCATAATATATTTAGCTTGGAACAAGGGTATGCTAGATGCAACAAATTAATAAAAGAAAAGTTGCTAATTGTCTTGATTGTTATTGATGACTTAAACTAGATTTTTTTACGAGGGTTAAGTCTAACTTTTGTGTCAAACCAAAGTCTTAACATTCTTTCATGTTTAAAAGTAAGAAAGACCAAATGTCGTAACTTGAGAGCGAGTTGTTACAAATCAAGCTATCACCTTCATTTTTGTTTCTTTACTGATATTTTATATCTAATTTTTTTTTAAGTTTTCAACAAAAAGTGAAATAATTGTGTGGTTGCTCTTTACTGGGTCGGGTAATGTCTAAATGAATTGGGTTTTAAATGTATTTTTATTGATATAATTTTCGTCTAGTATTATATAATACAAATAAAAGTACTTAAGGTTAAAATTAAACAAAAAAGACTTTAGAAAATCAAACTGAACACTTATTTTGGGACAGAAGGAGTATCGTTTTTCTAGATTGCTACAAAAAGTCAAACTGAACACTTATTCGTGACATCAGTGCGAGCTACTTCAACGAATAACGATATCATAGATGTCCTAAATATTATCCTATTTTTTTAACGAAATATTATCGTATTTGCCAAGAAATTATTCAATCAAAGTAGTAATGTACCTGTTTTAACTGTTCAGCCTTACATAATACGGAGTAGCAAGTAACATATATGCGAATTTAAATATTGTATGTTTTAATTTTAGACTTTTTTTTTTTTTTTTTTTTTT
>LBNU01013447.1:0-15917 GCA_014162995.1 Artemisia annua
CGTGCTCGTTGTTTGTCTCATCTCCACTCGAGTCTCATTCTTCATGCTTTTGGAAGTTCGCGTTATATCCTAAATCTTATCGACTAACATCTTTGGCATAATTAATAAACGGCCCTAGACTTATGTTAGGATTACCCTTACCTTTTCAAACATTGAGGACAATGTTTCGTTTTAGTTTGGGGGGGTCAATCTTCGATTTGATTTGACTTGCACTTTCACTTTTGTCGTTTACTCATGCAACCTCGTTTTTCCTCAAAAATAGCAAAAAATTGAAAAATTTTGAAAATTTCAAAAGAATAAATGTTGAAAAGTTGTGAAAAATAGAATAAAGTTCGAATAAGTGTTTTGACACCGTGTCGACTTTCTTGTTGGTGAGAGTAGAAATAATATTTTGACTTGATCGGGCAAGTGGAGCCCTAGCTTGTTCCCTTAACCAATGATGATCACATAAGCTTGTGCTAGTTTTGTACACAAGGAGCTATAAAACGCGAATTTCTCTTTTAGAATCTGCAAGTTCCCGTACATTACTTTATATATGCGCAGCTTAAAAGCTTTCGCTAGTCTTTTACATCAAAGGAGCATTAAAATGCGAATTCTTTTATTAGAGTTTGCAAGTTTCCGTATTTGACTTTAAATATGCGTGGCTTGATTATCGGCTAAGTATTCGCGAGTACTCATTATTTGAGAATTTTAAAAAAACGAAGAGCGAGAAATGATAGTGTTTATTTAGAAGTTAGATGCCATACGTGGAGTAGTGGTTCTCTTTAAAGCTCATCGAAGGTACTTGTGGCTTTTTCGTTCCCATCAGCTTGTTTCACCCCATATCTTGTGTATAATAATTAAAGATGTCTCGGTTTTGACGAAATTTAGTTCTTTATCTTCTTAAGAGAATCTTTGCTTGAAAAATTGGGTACACATCAAGGATACACGTCATTGTATTGTGTTGTATTGTATAGTATTTCGTTGTATTGCGTAGTACGCATGTGGTTTCGGAGCTACCCTAAAGCCCGTTGTTCATAAGAGCTAAAGTGCTTTGAGACTTCGAATTGAGATCGGACCTTGGATCCTACATTCTAACCCTAGCAGTTGGCGGTAGGTCTTGGATTGAAACCGTGAAGGTTCGGAGTTGAAAAAGTTACTAAGGCAAGAAAAAGAAAAAGAAAAAGTGAAAAAAGTGAAAAAATCAAAAGAAAGAATAAGGATTTATGTTGAGATTTATGGATTATGAGCTTAAGTGTTAAGACTAAAGTTGGTCGCGCGTGAGGTGCATGTGACGATCCTAGATCGGATGCATGAGGTGCACGTGAAATGTACTCGCCAATTTATGTCTATTTCGATGTATTCCAAAGTCTATGTATGTATCCAGTAACCTTGATGTGGACCTCATTTTTCGTGCAAACCTTCTTAAGAGAAGATGATTAACTACTTAGCGTTGGGATTCTTGGTATCTTTATCGGACTAATTCATATTGGAACGAGAATATATGAAGCAATTCATTTCTCAATTTAAATTAAAAAACTCTAGATACACTAAGATTTGGGAACAAGGGGTTTTTACACAAGTAACTACGATGAGTAGTATTGACATCTAACTTGTAAGTAAATGGTGATCTCGTTCATAAGCTTAGTTTGGGAATTTGTGAAAAATCAAGGATGACGAATTTTATCTATTGGTCACTATTCTATGAATTGTGTTTCTACTCGATGAACCTAATAATTATCGAAAGATAATGAAAGTCGGTACACTGTCACGTGAATAAAGTTGCAAAAAGTTCGTAAGTTATAAGTGTAAAAAAATGATGAAACAAAGAAAATGGTAAAACGAGGCGTACCAAAGTCTAACCCAAAGCCTGTTTCAATTCATCCCATGGTCAAACGTTTTCGTGTCGGGTCTACTACTCGTGCTCCTGATTGTCTTAACCTTCATATGTCTTCCATTTCACCTTTACCCAAATCGTATAATGATGCGTTAAATTATCCAAATTAGCAAAATGTTATGTATGATGAATATAATGCACTTATTAAAAATAACACTTGGACGCTTGTGCCCCGACCACGAACCTGAACATTGTTCTTTGTATGCGACTATTTCGGTAGGATTATTTGGCAAATGGTACACTTAGTCGCCACAAGGCACATGGTACACTTAGTCGCTACAAGGCACGCCTTGTAGCCAATGGCAGTACGCAGTTATCGGGTATTGATATCGATTAGAACTTTAGTCCGGTTGTCAAACCGGCTACTATTCAAACCGTTCTTAGTCTGGCTACTTATCTGAGACGGTTTACATGCAACAACCTCCATGTTTTAAGGATTATGCACATCCTGACTATATTTGTTTACTACAACAGTCTCTTTATGACTTAAACCGGCCCCTAGGGTTTGGTATCAGTGGTTTGCAGCATACATTAACCGTATTGGTTTTAGCCATAGTCGATGTGACTTATCTTTGTTTATTTATAGACAGGGGTCTAACACAGCTTAATTACTTTTATATGTTGATGATATTGTTCTGACTGCTTCCTCTGAGGTATTGTTGCATCATATTGTCGGTTTTTTGCATCAGAAGTTCTCTATGACAGATCTTGGTTCGCTTAACTATTTTTTAGGTATTTTCGTTGTGTGTGATTCCTCGGGCACATATGGTTCATTGCAACCCCTTTCAGAATCCGGTTGAAATAGAGTCCAAACTGGGTGCTGATGTTGATCCGGTATCTGATCCGACCTTATACCGTAGTCTTGCAGGTGTTGTTCAGTATCTTACCTTTAGTCGACCCGATATCTCTTATGATGTGCAGTAGGTTTGTCTTTATATGCACGATCCACGAGAGCCTCATTTTTCAGCTCTCAAGCGGATTCTGCAATATTTTGGTGGTAGTGTGAATCATGAGTTACAGTTGTATTCCTCTTCTACTACATATTTAGTTGCTTACGCAGATGCATACTGGGCTAGTTGCCCCACTACTAAACGATCGACTTCAGGCTACTGTGTGTTTCTTGGAAACAATCTGCTCTCTTGGTATTCTAAGCATCAGCAGATGCTTTCTCGGTCCAGTGCTGAGGTAGAGTATTGTAGTATTGCCAATGCTGTTGATGAGGCTTGTTGGTTGAGGAACCTATTACGTGAGCTATATACTCTTTTACCTTCTGCTACGCTTGTGTACTGTGATAATGTGAGTGAGTGTTGTCTACTTGTTCTCCAACCTGGTTTAGCATCAACGTACTAAACATATAGAGATATATATTCATTTTGTTCGTGATTTTGTTGCTGCTGGTCACGTTCGAGTTCTACTTGTTCCTTCTCGTTATCAGTTTGCGAAAATTTTCACCAAGGGCTTGCCTTCTGCTTTGTTTGAAGAGTTTCATACTAGCTTGAAGGTTCGGTGTCCTCTCGCTCAAACTGCGGGTGAGTTTTAGATAACACATTGATTATTAGTGGAATCATTGTTAGTTTGGGCTCAAGCCCGTTTCCAGAATAGTCTTAGTATTCTGATTGTAGTGATTCTATCATTATTAATCAATCATTGATTTACCAATTAACAAACATAACACACAAAAAATGAAAGCATCCACCAATTAAGGATAAACACAAAACATAAGTAAACATAATCATAAACATGAGAGTAACCTTGAAAGACAATCAAAAAGATATATTAAAAAAAAAAAAAAAAAAAATAATAATAATAATAATAATAATAATAATAATAATAATAATAATAATAATAATAATAATAATAATAATAATAATAATAATAATAATAATTGGGCACACACTGAACAATTTTTGAAAGCATAAGCATAAATACAAAATAAATTTCTACCCTAGCTTCAACAGACCATCGAGATAGACGATGATGATGATGTTGACTATGAACCATTTCTTATTTTAAATAGTGTTTAGTTATCACAAAGAACCATTTCTTATTTAAAGTTGTTTTATAATTGTGAAAATATTGTTAACTTAAATATAACCAAAAAAAACACAAATTTAAGATGATTAAATGTAATAAAAGGATTCTCATAAACCACAGTTATATCAAAAAGATTCAAAGCTTTATACGGCATTTGGAAATAAATCGCCTCTTATAGTTTTATAAACTAAAATGTATAAAGTTGCAATTGCAACATTTGCCCTTGATGGATATGTAGCTTTTAAGCCCATCCATTCTTGATAGATATATAAAGTTTAGTCCGTGAGTTATGCTCGTTGGTGAAACCCTATTTTTGTAGGGTTTCGTCTTTTTTCTGCTAATCATTCTTCTGGTACATTGTTTCTGTTTGTGGGTTGAGAGTATGGATTCTGGTTCGTTGTTGAGTGGTCTTACTTCGAAGATTAAATGTTGAGGGGAAGATGCTAGGTTTGGAGGGTGAGCATGCTATGTCTGTTACTGGAGTCATTTTGTCGTCTTCTCATGAGTCCATGGGTAAGGAAAGATCATTTAAACAAGCGGACACAAATACTATTACTGATGATGATATGAGCTCTCCTTTGGAAGGGTCGGCAACATTACTAAACCTAGTATGGGCTGCACTAAAACAAACTCCTATGCACTAAAACCTCTTCCTTGGCACTAAAGGCCATTTCATACCATCCCCCCACCGCAAATGCTCAGATTGACTGGTCAGCGAGGGGCCTCTTGTAGAAAATGGCCAGGGTTCATAGCCCACCTCCTGATAAGTACAGTCACTGGGACAGGTGCTCATTGCCTGGGGCCGGGTCCTTGGGGGAGGGTCCGGTTGGCATCCTTAGGATGCATGGGACCAAGGTGATCCCACCGATCTTCACCTTTTTGTAGAAAAAGGCGGTCAAACTTTCTGAATTGCGTTCTGATGAATGTGTGGTTGGGGCGCATGTGGCTATTCCTTTAGATGCTGTTGATGAGGTACGTAATCGATCCGTCAATACATTATATGGGTACTGATATGTGTTAAATCACACATCATTTGTTTACCAAATAAAGACCAAAAACGACAAAAGCACTAACAAAATGCCAAAGATTGTATGTTTTTGTGTTTTTGAAAGTGCAGGCACGGATTTGTGAGAAATGGACGGAAAACAAGTCATAATCAACAAACATGAGCACGGGATTGGAAGAGTGTCAAGAACCGGAGCCGGGGAAGCCTAGATCACATTTGAGCTCAAATTGGCAATTCAAGTCCTTAAAGAATCACAAAAAGTCATGAATGGTCCTTGAAAGAAAATTTGGAAATTTACATTAGTGATCCCTGAATTTTCAGATTTGCCAAAATTGGTCCTTATGTTATTTCTATACACATTCTGCCACAACAAATCCATAAGCCCATTTCAATATTGAATCCATAAACCCATCCCAAAGCCCAATCCCTTTACCCGGCCCATTCCCACACCCACGGTTATAAAACAAATAAATATAAAAAAAAACCCCGTATCCTTTTTTCCCTCTCCCCAATTCTCACCCCTTTCCCCAGATTTATGAACCCTAATATCCAACCCATTCAATTGAACCCAAATTTACCTCGTATTAAAGGGTAATTAAGTAATTCAACTCCCCCTGACACCGTGTCAGAAGTGACAGAGAGAAGAATGACAAGTGGCAAGCTCCTATTGGTTGTAACACGTCACAAGAAGGAATGGAGAGCTGTGATTGGTGGAGACGCGTCATAGGGGATCTAAAGAGTATATTCTTGAGTAGATTCTGTATCCAGAGGGTTCTGAAGATGCTTCACTTCTTGATATAAATAGGAGTTCTTGGCTACGATTAGAGAGTTAGTTACTCAGTTAGTTTTTTAGCTTGTATTTTAGTTTTAGCTTATTGTAATCAGCTTTTTAGCTTGTGTAATCATTTGAAGTTCTCTAGTGAAATAAAAGTTGTGTTCAGTTCTATAAGTTTTTGATCAATTCTCATTTACTTGTGTTTAGCTAATTTCATAAGATTTTTCAGTCTCATAAGCTCATTAGAAGCTTATGAGAGCTTCTGCATTTTCACTATTTTTGATATTCAGATTGAACATTTTCAGAAAATATAAAAATATTAGTTTAAACAGTTAAAAAATATAAAAAGAGTTTTCAAAAGAACTTAACTAGCTTGCAACAAGCTATTTTCATAAACTTTCACTCACACAAGCTCAGTAGCTTGTTGTGAATGAAGTAGATATAGATAGGATCATTCTCACTCAAAATTGTGTCAAAATTCTTGAATCTGTGATCCACTGTATTCAGAGGTTTCCATTTTATTGTTCAATTATTCAGAAGCCTATCCAAAGAGATAGGCAGGCTTTGGAAGATCTCAGAGAGCTGAGATCCAGCTTTGTAAGTATCTTCATTCACCATTCAGTTCATATTGTCTCAAATAATTGCTCAAATTTTGTTCATAATTGAATCTTAGTGTTTGATTGTTCAATTTGCTGAATTACTGATATAATAATGATACTTGATCATGATTTAGTGGTTTGAGTTGATATTGAGCTTGATTAATTCATTTCAGTACTTGCTATTAGGATCTGTCATTTGATAATGCAGTAGGATTGAAACTGTGATTACATGATCACTTGTGTTAATGCTGTGGTGTTTGATTGGGGTGACTTCTGTGATTGATGAATGACTAGATTTGAGAACTAAAGTGATTAAAGTGTGCCTAAACAGCATACCTATAGTGTATATCAGTTGGCACACTAGTGTTTGGCACTATTAGCTTGATAGTATTTGGCTGTGATTCAGGTGTTTCTATTTGTTCTTAAACCTTTCTTAGACATAGTTAGGACATATAGTGCATTAAAACAGTAGGTTTATATAGTTAAAGGTCAAAATTAGCTTAATTCTCCACTTCTACTTAGTTTAGTGTGAATCTGTGTATGCAAGTTTGTTAATTAGGGGTTATTTGTGTTTAAGTTTGTGAAATTGTAGCATAATCTAGCTTAATAAACACCAATAATTTGTTTTTGATCCTTGAAATTCAATTTAGTCAAAGTTCTCACAAAAATGAGAGAGTCAAAGATTTTAATAAAGTGTTTTAACAGATAATTCCTTAGGTAAATTTTAGCTTAATCAAGTTCCTTAAAAATAAATAAAAAATATAAATAGAATATTTGCTTGGTAACCTGTAAGTGTGCAAAAGAGAAAAAATTAAAAAATTCATTTGATTAGCTTTTCACATAGCTTTTTGTTAACATTCATCTTGTCCTGTTAACATTCATCAAATAGTGTTTCACAGGTTGCTGAACTAAGATCCAATTTAAGTAGTGATTGAGAGTATTACATAGGGCTTTTGGTAATTTTTGGTAGTTAGCTAGGTTGTAGACAGTTTGCCCCCTTGAATTTCCATTTCTGAGCTTATTTAGACTGCTTATTAGTGCTTAATAGATGGGGTTTTAAGCATTGTTTCTGTCTTTGTAAGTTGTTAACTGTTTGAAGTTTACTAGTTATAATCTTGTGCTGAATTGGATACTTTGAGTACTACTTAGTCCACTTTAGTGTTTTACATGATTTTTGAGCTTATTACTATTCCTATTTCTAATCTGCTTATTGTGAGAACTTATTTCTCAAATGCTTTTTGCTCATTTGAATGATTCTGTGTATACTTTGGTCTTAACTGAGTTTGTCTGAGCTTCTCTGAGTGCTGTTCACCTTCTTTAAAAGTTTCATAAGATGTGGTGATAAGTGCTTATTATTAAGCACTTGTCTTAAGCTGTTTTTCAGCCCAATAAGCACTTCTGAGCTTATTTTTCAAAATTTTATTTTCACATAATCTTTAGAATAATATTTTAGAATTTCTGTAAAAATTTCAGATTTTTCTCATTAGTTTTACTATTTCTTTTATATTTTATTAGATTTTAATCATTTTAAATTCATAATAAATCCAAAAATTCAAAAATAATTTTCATTTTTCTTTTAAAAATAGTTTTCAGATTTATAGGATTTTTCAAAAGTAGATTTGAATTTTTTAGACCATTTTTTCCATTTATTAGATTTTTAATCATTTTTAAATAGTTAAAAAATAGTTTTTAATTCATAGAAAATAAATAAAAAGTCAAAAAAAATATTTTTCTTTTTCTAAAAATTCTTTTTAGTAGTTTAAAGTTTTTAGAAATTTGTTTCACATTTTTAGGATCATTTTTAAACAAAAGTCGCGTTTTATTTCGTACGTTACGTTTTTAACAATTCACGTTTGCATTTCCATATCTGATTTTTGATCTTTGTGCATCCTTAGCTTGTACTATGTGCTTGATTTGACATATCTTTGTGCTATTTGAATTTCTTCTATACTATTTTCACTTTACACCTTTCACAAACACAGTTTATCAATCACGATAAACAATTTTCCATTTGACCTTCACTGAGACACGACCCGAGTGATTTCTTATTTGTTGAGAAATTACTTGGTTAATATATACTATACACGACACATCAGGTACTTCATTGGAACGCGTCATGTTAAATAATGGTTTTTTCTTCTTTCAATTCGCTAATAAGGAGGTTATGGAACAAGTTCTTGAAAATGACCCTTGGCTTATACGTTTGGTTCCAATTATATTGAACATTTGGACTCCCAATACTAGCATTAAGAAGGATGATATAACGACTGCTCCTATATGGGTTAAGCTCCACAATGTACCTATTGTTGCATATTCTGAAGTGACCTTAGTTTAATCACTATTCAACTTGGAAGACCGATAATGCTCGATGCTTAAACTAGTACTATGTGTCTCAAATCATGGGCGCGCAATTCCTATGCTCGGGCTCTTATAGAGGTGTCATCTAGGAAAGTGCTTGTTGATTCATTAGTTGTGGCTATCCCATATCCTAATGGGGCAGGGCATTCAATGGAAACGATTGATGTGGAATATGTGTGGATGCCCCCGCGATGTGTTACTTGTAAGATCTTTGACCTTATGGATGATCGAAGCCCAAAAAAGGATAGTCGTAGAGCAAAACTCGACAAAGGATGATGGTTTTGTGGAAGTGACACGGAAAAATGGAAAAGATAAACAACCATCTAAACCTAAGCATATTGATGGGATCTGTTTTCTAAACCTATGCCTAATTTCTATTACCGGCCTGTTAATAAACCAAAATCTGGAACTAGAGAGGCTTCAACATTGGGTTTAAATGTAAACATGCAGCCATCTTCGAGTGACACACCTATTTTGCAACATACTAGCAACATGGACAAAAGTCAAACAAACCGCCTGATAGCAATAATAGGAACGTCACAAATATTTCTCCAAAAAACTCATTCGAAGCTAATATTATAGCCTCTACCAACCCTTTTGATTTTTTAAAGGACCAAGATGACGTGGTTGAAGTTGATACCTCGGCTATGCAAAAAAATGAAACAAACGTGTCTTGGGACTCTAGGGGTGACATAGAAAGTTTAAAAGTGGATACTGGAAGTGACAGTGATGAAGTTGAAAACTTAATTGATAATACAAGGAAAAAGGTGGGAAGGAAGACCGGTATTTGTTCAGGTAAGAATGTGAACTTTGACCTCCTCAAGAAGAAAGATAGGAAGATTATTGAGTGATGATGATGCACGATCTACAGGATAGTTTCGATGTTTCAGTTTGTCCATGTTGTTAGTTTGATCGTTTTGTGGCATGTCACAAATGGTTCAGTGGTTGTTCAAGCGGTTGCTTGAGGTAAACGTGGTATTTCAGCCACATTCTATTATACTTAAATGTTGTTTGGTGTAACATATTTTACCAAGAAAAAACCCTTTAACAATAATAATAATAATAATAATAATAATAATAATAATAATAATAATTTTATTTCTCTAGTTTTCTTGAAAACAAAGTAATTTTTCTTTCGTTATAGAAACTTTTGAAAACTGTAGAACTATAAATTCAAGTTCTCTAAATCATAGTTATATTAGTAGAAAACAGGTTTGTTGTGTTAGTTAGATAAATTTTATAAATACTTATTTTAAATACCTTTTCTGTTTTTCTGTGTTTCTTAAAAAATTTATCTAAAAAACTTTTCATTTCTCAACAGCTAAATACACCCACTGCTTTTTCGAGAAATAGAGTGAACAGTTCATCGGTATTTGAGAGTTACATTTTACTCAACTAACCTCTTGAGATATATGGTTAACCATTCAAGTGATCTGTTGACCATATTATAGTTTGAGCCCTCGAACCGGACTTTATACATTTAGACTAATTATGTTAAAAAAAAAAAAATCTTGTTACCGTGTCGATATAGTTTAGTTAATAGCTAGAAAAGCTATTGAAGAATCTCTTATGTGGGTAACTGAGTGGTTGACAATACTTGCATATTTGCATATGAGAGGCAAAGCCGGATTAATGAATGACAAGGAACCACTTATTGTGGGCCAAATCCAATCTCACTTAATGAAGAAACCCACCAAAGCTTTGTCATCCCTTTTAAAAGGCTAATTAAGTGGTTTATTGGCCTGTTTGGTAGGGCCTTTTTGGAGGAGCTGTTAGCTTTTTGTTACAAAAATAATCTTATCTAAAATAAAAGCTCCGTTTGGATACATTAACTTCAAGCTTTTATGTCAAACAAATAGCTCCTAAATGAAAAGCTGATTCATGAAGCTTTTTAAACTTTTTAGAGCTGTTAAAACTTTAAATTACTGATATACCCTCCAAACATTTATTTATAATTATAGATATGTCCTTTTATGTCATTTTACATCTCATAATTACATTTAACAGCTAACTTACCAAACACTTTTATTGAAAAAATGATACAGCTTGTAGCTCATATTAACAGCTTTGCAGTTAACAGCTTTGCAGCTTACAGTTTACAGCATACAGCTTACAACTAATTTTGCAAAATATACCCTATGGAACCACTTAATTCGGTAAATACTCCCATAGTGTGTCATTCACTTTTGGGCCTAAATGGTTTTTCTTTTGAATTAAGAATATTAATGGTGTCAAACCTTTATATTATATTCTCAAGTTTGATTTTGGAAAGAAAATGAAGTAAAATGAGTAAAACTTAAAAGTTGTCATGTTCTTGAGTTTTTTTGAGTTTTTTAAAGATGAAAGTGAAATGTAAAAGGGGTGAAAGTTGGATATTTTTTTTGTGAATACTTTTATCCCACATTTGGGATGAAAGTGAAGTGAACAAGTACAACCATTAAATAAATGACAAAAGTAACTTTAATTTTATTTTAGTGCTTTTTTTCTTTAAAGGTATAATAGTAATTCTATAAACAATGCACTTTCACTTTTTTTCTGCTTTTTACACTCAAGAACACACAACTTTTTTTCTACTTTCTTTCATTTATTACCTTCTCTTTTACTGTTCTTTTCATTCTTTTACTTTGCACTCTAAATTTTTGAAAACACAGTGTTAGTGTGAAACGAAGTAAAGGTTGAAAGTCTAACTTTTCTACTTAATCTTAAGTTTGTTATTTTGGTCAACCATCGAATTCAGCTTTACTTCCCTTAGCATAAATTCACCCACTAATACGATTCCAATTATATTTTTGTCGACGTTCAAAAATATNATTTATTTATTTATTTTTTAAATGGTATTTTAGTTATTGATGTGTTATTGAGAGGCTGATGAGGTGGCGCTAAGGTAAACGAATAACATGTTATTCTTTCTCCTGACACCTTGCAGTTTTAAGAAAAAATCAGACTCTCATGCCTCACAATTTTTGTTTATATTAAGCTAGACGAAAAATTTCTCGTATATCGACGTTGTATAGTGACAAATAGTTATACTTGCAAAATTGTGGTTCGTGTGTGAATCTTTATACAACACTTAGAGAAAGGTTTAGTATATATCCAATATTCTCTAAAAGTCCAATAAATAAATTCTACTCATTCATTTTTTGATCAAAACAAAAAAAATAAACTTTCACCCTTTTAAAAATTAAATATCTCGCAAACCGTTAATTGTTACGCGAAAAAAATCATACCATCACGACGAGTATTAAATCATCTATTTATAGAGGGACACTTCTATATACTTTCGAGGAACTTTTTTTTCGACATTTTTTTTGTAAGTGTTAAAATTTACGTCTGAAGAAATCACATGTGATTTGCTATTTTCAAATCACATGTGATTTTTATGAAATCACATGTGATTTGGGAGATCACACGTGATTTGAAAATAGAAAATCATATGTGATTTCTCCAGATGTAAATTTTAACACCAAAACAAAACTAAAAAAAAAAAGGTTCGTCGAAAGTATATCGAAGTGCCTGTCTATTGAAAGATAAATAAATTTACGTTGTAATGGTGTATTTTTTGTCGCTTAATGATATACCGTTTGCAAGATATTTTTATTTTTAAAAAAAGGGCAAAAAAATGTTTTCATTAATCTTGATGAAAAATTGATGAATAGAATTGGTATGTGATGTATGTAAGCATGACAAAGAACACACGACAATCAATCTTTACACCCAGCCAACCACCCCTTGGTGTATCTTTTATTATCAACAGCTATAGTAGATAAGTCCCTAATCGGGTGCTTACCAAACAAATACAAAAGACAAGATTGATCTCCTTCAGAATGGACACCAATCAATCTCACTACAAATCTCTCAACACTCAACAATTGATCAAAACAGATTGATCAAAATGATACAAAAGACTTAGACAATATTGAGAGAGAAAGTATGACTGCACACAGAGATAACGAAAACACTTATGAAACCCTAGCTCGTAACATGAGCTTATATAGTGTATATTTGCACTTCAGCCCTTGTACTTCTATCATTCTTCAACATGCAGCACAAACTTGAACCCTTTGTATTTAGTAATAGAAACTTGTCACATATAACCCTTGGACTTATAATGACCAAAAGTTACACATAACTATTTAACACCTTCCCTTAAGCTTTTGAGTCATTAACCTGAGCACCTTTAACCTCATCAGCTCTAGAATTCTGCTTCTTAAACATATCAAGCTGACCTAACTTCCTGCAAAACAAAGAATGTTGCACACTACCAAGACACTTGGTGAATATATCAGCAGTTTGCTCACTTGTGTGAACCTTCACAGTTTTAATAACACCTGCAGCAACTTTTTCTCTAAGCAAATGCACATCCAGTTCAAAATGTTTAGATTTTTCATGAAACACTGGATTTGGAGCCAACTGAATAGTTGCACTATTATCACAAAACAACTGCACTGGAAACAAACCAGTAACTCCCAAACTATCCAACAAATTATTAAGCCAAATAGTTTCACATGTAGCAGAAGTCATACTTCTGTACTCAGCTTCTGCAGAACTTTTAGACAATGTGGCCTGTTTTTTACTTTTCCATGAAATTAAGTTTTTACCCAAAAACACACAAAAACCAGTAATTGATTTTCTAGTTTTAGGACATTTAGCCCAGTCTGCATCAGAGTAAACTCTAAGCTTAAGATCAGATACTTTATCAATTTGCAGACCAGACTCAGGGGAACCTTTAAGATACCTAAGAATTCTTAAAGCATCCTTCATATGAGATTGCAAAGGACTATGCATGTGTTGACTAAGGCAGCGAACAGCATAACTAATATCAGGCCTAGTATTGGTTAAGTATATCAACTTACCAACCAATTGTTGATAACCAGTAAAGTTTTTCATATACTTATCAGTAGAAGTTTCAATATGATTAAGCACAGTATTCTCAGGCAAAGGAATATCAACTGGTTTAGCAGCAAGTAGACCATATTCATGTAACAATTCAAGACAATATTTCCTTTTAGACATACAAATACCATTCTCATTTTGTAAAACTTCTATACCCAAAAAGTATTTCAAAATTCCCAAGTCTTTTATTAGAAACTTAGAATTTAAAAACTCTTTAAACTTTTTGATCTCAGACTCATTATAACCAGTTATCACAATGTCATAAACATAGACCAACAATATCATAAACACAGAATCAGAACTCTTGGTAAACAAAGAATAATCAAACTTACTCTGCACAAATCCATGCTCAGCTAAAACAGTGATCAATTTTGCATTCCACTGTCTAGGAGCTTGTTTAAGCCCATACAGAGATTTATTAAGTTTGCAAACTTTGTTCTTACCAACACTTTCATAACCTTCAGGCATAATCATATACACCTCCTCATCCAAATCACCATATAAAAAAGCATTATTAACATCAAGCTGATATAAAGGCCAATTTTTATTAACAGCAATACTAATAACACATCTAATAGTGACCATCTTAACAACAGGACTAAAGGTCTCATCATAGTCAATACCTTCCCTTTGTCCAAAACCCTTAGCAACCAACCTAGCTTTGTATCTATCAACTTCACCAGTGGATTTATATTTAATTTTCCAAAGCCATTTATAGCCTATAGCCTTTCTACCAGCAGGTAAATCACATTCTGTCCAGGTATTATTTCTATTTAAGGCTTCAACTTCTTTATCCATGGCATCTTTCCAATTAGGATTAGCAACAGCTTCCTTAAAGCTAGTTGGTTCAACAGACTTATTCAAATTAGTAGTAAAGCACATATTATCATCACTTAGCATAGCATAGCACACATACTTTTCAATACCATATCTAACATTAGAACTCAACACATAATCATTAATCTAACAGGAGGCTTAGACTGTCTTTCAGACCTTCTTAATACAGGTGTCTGACCTTCATCTGAACCATTTTGAACATGAGAAGGAGTTGGTACAGAAACATTTTCATTAAAGTTGCCCTCAGACCAGTTTTGGTCATCAAAGTTGGTTGCGATGTGTCCACCTTGCTGATTCATACCATGTACAGCATCTGTTGTAGTATCTGCTGAATCAAAAGGTAACACATTACCATCCACAACTGTTGAATCTCTCCCTTCATCATTGGGACTTTGAGGCTCACCAAAAATTTCAAGTGATCAACTTCATTTGTTAAATCTACATCAGTTGAATCACAGATTTTCATTTTAAAAGGAAATATGTTTTCATAAAACCTAACATCTCTTGAATAAAACACATTTTTAGTATCAAGACTTAAGAGTTTATAGGCCTTTTTTACAGTGGAAAAACCAATAAGAACACATTTTTCAGATCTAAAAGACATTTTATCACTATTATTTAAGATAGTAGAAAAGCATAAACAACCAAAACACCTCAAATGAGAAAGATTAGGTTTCTTTTTATGGACCAACTCAAAAGGTGATTTACCACTTAACACAGATGAAGGAAGCCTGTTTATAAGCTATACAGCAGTTAGAACACATTCAGACCAAAAACATAGAGGTATTCCCCCCTGAAACATAAGACTCCTTGCCACATTTAGCAAGTGTCTATGTTTCCTTTCAGCAATAACATTCTGCTGAGGTGTATGGGCACAAGAGGTCTGATGTATCATTCCAAGTTCAGAAACCAAGTTATGCATTCTTTTATTAACAAATTTTGTACCATTATCAGACCTAACAGTTTTAACTTTTACTTCAAACTGAGTATGTATCATTTTAACAAAAGAAACAAATACATCATACACCTCATCTTTAGTTTTGACTAAGTAAACCCAAACAGCTCTAGAGTAGTCATCAACAATGGTCAAAAAAATACTTAAAACCTTCTCTGCTAGGAACCTTGTAAAGACCCCACAAGTCTAAGTGAATAAGTTCACCAACTGTCTTAGACCTTTGATCAGACAAAGGAAATGGTTCCCTAGTTTGTTTGGCCCTGTGACAAACTTCACAAACAGGCACAGAAGTGTTTTTAGAAATGTTTAGGTCATTATGCAGAACAGACAAGACTTGGTCAGCAGGGTGACCAAGCCTATTATGCCAAAGCAGCTTAGACACATTAAAACACATAATCATATTAGACTTACCAATCACACAATCCTTATTCATGTCAAAAAAATATAATCCACCAGACACACTACCAGTCCCCAAGATCTTCTCCCTTTTCAAGTCCTGAATATAAAACTTATTGTTAGGTCACCATATTCAAACATACACAATCATAGAATCATAAACCAATAAGAAAGAAGAAGAAGATGAG
>LBNU01013450.1:0-21273 GCA_014162995.1 Artemisia annua
ATCCCACTCCCTCTTCTCAACCTATAATCACTATTCTTCTCCTTCTCTCACTCCGTTTGAGGGAAGTGACTTCGTCTTAGAGGAAATAGAGGCCTTTCTCAAAAGTGATTCGATTCCCGATGGAGTTGATAACCAAAAGATTGACCCGGAAAGGGATATCCTTCTCCTTGAGAAGCTGTTAAATGAAGATCCCTCCCCTCCTTCTGTTCTTCCACAAAAACATCATAATGAGGAAATCAAATATGTTGAGAAAACTGATGAATTTCCTGAGGTCGAACTTAAGGACTTACCACCTCATCTCGAATACGCATTTTTGGAGGGTGATGATAAATTACCCGTCATAATTGCAAAAGACTTAAGTGATGAGGAAAAGGTTGCTCTTATAAAGGTTTTAAAGTCACATAAGCAAGCCATTGCTTGGAAACTCTCCGACATCAAGGGTATTAACCCAGAATTTTGTACACACAAGATTTTAATGGAGGATGACTTAAAACCAGCAATTCAACAACAAAGAAGGGTTAATCCTAAAATTCACGAGGTTATCAAGCAAGAGGTTCTCAAACTTCTTGATGCCTGATTGATTTACCCTATCTCTGATAGTCCTTGGGTGAGCCCCATTCACTGTGTGCCTAAAAAGGGTGGCATTACAGTTGTCACAAATGCTAAAAACGAGTTGATTCCAACTCGATTGGTTACGGGATGGCGAGTGTGCATTGACTATCGAAAGTTAAATGACGCTACCCGTAAAGACCATTTTCCTCTACCCTTCATGGACCAAATGCTCGAGAGATTAGCGGGAAACGAGTACTATTGTTTTCTCGACGGTTTCTCGAGTTACTTCCAGATTCCCATTGATCCACAAGATCAAGAAAAGACCACCTTTACATGCCCTTACGGAACTTTTGCCTACCGATGTATGCCATTTGGCTTATGTAATGCTCTAGGCACGTTCCAAAGGTGTATGATGGCCATATTCCACGACATGATCGGGAAAACTATGGAGGTCTTTATGGATGATTTCTCGGTCATTGGGGATTCTTTCCAATCATGTCTCTCCCATTTAGAAAACATGCTTAAACGATGTAAAGAAACTAATCTTTGTCTAAATTGGGAGAAGAGTATCTTTATGGTCAAAGAATGCATTGTCCTCGGCCATAAGATTTGTAAAAACGGGATTGAGGTCGACAGAGCAAAAGTTGATGTTATTGCCAAGCTGCCTCATCCCACCACTGTCAAAGGTGTCAGGAGTTTCCTTGGTCATGCCGGATTCTATCGTAGATTCATACAAGATTTTTCTAAAATCGCCCGGCCCATGACTCATCTTCTTGAGAAAGATGCTCCTTTCATCTTCTCTCCCGAGTGCATCGAAGCTTTTCAAACTCTGAAGAAAAAGCTTACCGAAGCACCCATCTTAGTTGCCCCCGATTGGGACCTACCTTTTGAACTCATGTGCGATGCAAGTGATTTTGCTATAGGTGCGGTCTTGGGGCAACGAAAAACAAAACACTTTCAGCCTATACATTATGCAAGTAAAACTATGACTGAGGCTCAGACTCATTACACCACAACAGAGAAAAAATTATTAGTCGTGGTGTATGCTTTTGAGAAATTTCGGCCATACTTAATCGTGACCAAATGCATAGTGTATACGGATCACTCGGCTTTGAAATATCTCTTTGCCAAACAAGATGCAAAGCCGAGATTGCTCTGATGGGTTCTCCTCCTGCAAGAATTTGATATCATCATCCGTGATAAAAAAAAAAGGAGCTGAGAACCTAGCTGCTGATCATCTGTCCCGATTAGAAAACCCTCGCCAAGATGTGTTCGAGAAAAAAGAAATAAATGAAACATTTCCTCTCGAGACACTCAATGCGGTTTCTTTTAGTGGTGGTTCTACTACCTCATGATTTGCCGACTTTGCAAACTACCATGCGGGTAACTTTGTTGTGAAAGGGATGTCATCCCAACAGAAGAATAAGTTCTTTAAAGATGGTAAACATTACTTCTGGGATGACCCCTACTTATTCAAAATCTGTGCGGATCAAGTCATCCGGCGGTGCGTTCATGGCCAAGAAGCCATGGATATTCTTAAAGCTTGTCATGATGGACCCACGGGGGGACATCATAGCCCAAATTACACCGCTANTTTAAAGATGGTAAACATTACTTCTGGGATGACCCCTACTTATTCAAAATCTGTGCGGATCAAGTCATCCGGCGGTGCGTTCATGGCCAAGAAGCCATGGATATTCTTAAAGCTTGTCATGATGGACCCACGGGGGGACATCATAGCCCAAATTACACCGCTAAAAAGGTGTTTGACTCCGGTTTCTACTGGCCCACAATCTACAAAGATGCTCATGACTTTGTCAAAACTTGTGACGCTTGTCAGCGTCACGGGAATATTTCAAAGAAGGATGAGATGCCACAAAATGCCATCCAAGTCTGTGAAATTTTTGACGTCTGGGGCATTGACTTTATGGGGCCATTTGTATCATCTCGAGGAAAAAAATATATACTCGTGGCTGTTGACTATTTGTCAAAATGGGTTGAAGCGAAAGCATTACCCACCAATGATGCCCGAGTAGTTGTCAAGTTTTTGAAATCTCTTTTTGCTCAATTTGGAACTCCACGTGCTATCATAAGTGATCGCGGTACTCACTTTTGCAATGACAAATTTGATAAAGTCATGCAAAAGTATGGTGTCACTCACCGTCTTTCTACCACGTATCACCCACAAACCAGTGGGCAAGTGGAAGTTTCCAACCGGGGAATAAAAAGAATTCTGGAGAGGACAGTAGGTGAAAACTGTGCCTCTTGGTCGGATAAACTGGATGATGCACTTTGGGCCTTCCGTACAGCTTACAAAACACCCATCGGGTGTACTCCCTACAAGCTTGTGTATGGAAAGGCGTGTCATCTACCGATTGAGCTTGAGCACAAAGCCTATTGGGCCTTGAAACATGCCAACTTTGACCTTCAGAGAGCGGGTGATCACCGTAAGATTTAACTCAATGAATTAAATGAACTTCGTGATCAGGCATACGAGAACTCTTTGATCTACAAGGAAAACACAAAGAAGATTCATGACTCAAAAATTAAGAACCGTGTTTTCAACGTTGGTGATCGAGTCCTTCTTTTCAATTCTAGATTGAAAATTTTCTCGGGCAAACTCAAAACCCGTTGGTCTGGGCCTTTCACTGTTACCAAAGAATTCCCTTACAGAACCGTTGAGTTATCTCAACCCGATGGTCCCAACTTTAAAGCGAATGGTCACAGGTTGAAGCGTTACTTCGGAGGGGACATACCACCCATGGTTGTCCCGGATCTCCAAACTTTCCCCATGAACCAATGAATGCGGGGATCGAGTCAAGCTAGTGACTCGATGAACAAAAACATTAGCAACCACATGGGTTTTCACCCATGTCTCTATCTTCTTCCTATTTTATAATAAGTGACGAGAAGGGGGCAACCTCTTTTGCATCTTGTGTATGGTTGTTGTGTTTGTACAGTTATTTTTCCCGAAGCATGAAGGCTCTCGTGCTCGTGTTTTATCCTTACTCCACTCAAGTCTCATTCTTCAATGTTCTGATATCCTTAATCTTATTGACTAACATTATCTTTTGGCATAATTAATAAACGGCCTTAGATACTACGTAAGATGACCCTCACCTTTGAAACATTGAGGACAATGTTTAACTTTAGTCTGGGGGGTATCTTCGATTTGATTGATGATGGCTAAGTGAGAGTATTAAATGTATGAATAAGGTAGTGACCATCCGAGTACTAGATTAATTCACTAACGTGCCAGCGATCTAGTATGTGACTTGGTGACCATCCGTTATGCAAATAACGCGCCAGTGATCCAAGAAGTGCACTAGTGACCATCCGTTAGTTGAAGCGTCGAAGACTCGCGCCAGCGATCTACTAAGTTTATGCATGAAATGTTTGAACAAAGCTAGATTCAAATATCTTCGATTTGATTTGACTTGCACCTCTTATTTAACCGTTTACTCACGCAACTCCGTTTTTCTTGAAAAATCCAAAAAAAATTGAAAAAAAATCACCAAAAAAGTACAAAAAAATGAAAATATTTGAAAATATTTTGCAAAAATATAATAAGTTTTGACACTTTGTTTGACTTTCCGCTGGGTAGAGTAGGAATAGAAATTTTGACTTGACCGGGCGTGTTGAGCCCTAGCTTGTTCCCTTAACTCATTTGGCTAAGCATCCGCGAATCTCATTACTTGAGATTTTAAATTTGTGGAGAACGAGAAATGATAGAGTCTATTTAGAAGTCAAATGCTAAACGTGGAGTAGGTGGTTCTGTTTAGAGCTCATCGTAGGTACTTGTGGCTTTTTGCTCCCACAAAATTGTTTCACCCCATATATGTATAGAATAATTAAAGATGTTATGTTTTGGCGAAACTTAGTTCTTTATCTTCTTAAGAGAATCCTTGCTTTAAAAATTGGGTACACATCAAGGTCGCGTAATAAATAAAGTTAAATAATGTTAAGTTTAAGTTCTACGAGCTGCGGTTCGAGATCGGGGCTTTGAACCTCTTTTCGGGAATGTGTGATGTCTTGGTCTAAAACCCTTGGATCCTCATTTCAGGAACGTCTAGAGTGGAAATACCCCGTGAAAGCTCCGTAGTACATGTTATGTATGGAAAGTTGTTGTTGAAAAAAAAAGTTATGAATAAGAGTGATTAGTGCTTAGTTGTTAGACAAGTTGATGGCGCGTGAGGTGCATGTGCATGGTCCTGGACCAGACACATGAGGTGCACGTGTATTTCTTCTCAGCTAATGTCTATGAGTATGTATGAATCCCAATTCCTTGATGGGGACCTCATTTTTAAAGCAGCGATTCTCGAGAAAAGATAGAAAACTACTTAGCGTCTTAATTTGGTATCTTTATCAGACTAAATCTTATCAAAACGAGAAAATATGAAGAAATTCATCTCTCACCAAAAATAAAATAAATAGAGGAAAATAGGAAAATGGGAGAAAGAGGTTATTTACATAAGTAACTTCCATGGGTAGTGTTAGCATCTAACTTGTAATTAAGATGTGATCTCGTTTTTACGCTTAGCTTGGGAACTTGTGAAAAATCAGGGATGATGAATTCTATCCGTATGGAAACTTTTCTATGAGCTGTGTTTCCTACTCTGTGACCCTAAACGTTATTGAAAAATGATGAAAGTCAATGATTGGTCCCAAACGGTCAGGTTTTATCACACAAGCTAACCACTTGTGAATTATCAACCGTAATAAAAGCCTGAGGGTCAAGAAACCAATGAAATAAAGTCCAAAGAGTATAGAAATATTCCCGGGTCTTTATGTCCCGACGAGGAAGTGAATTGTATCAAAAACAAATTTGTGATCGAGTGATAATGAACGGGAAAAGGGTTATGATTGATTATACTAAGGGAATATGATTGAAAATGACTAAAACCAACAATATAAACAAATACGTGCAAGCAAATAACCTAGAAACGATTAAAACCTAAAAACGTACGATTTACGTTTAAATAAACGTTAACATACAAAAATAAAAGTGAAATGAGAGCAATAAAAGTCCTACGGGGTTACAAATAATTTTCTTACGTACTAAATAACAAAACAAAATTTTAGAAAAAATAAAATTAAAAATTTAATTAAAAATCTATTTATTATGATTTACTTTCTATTTAACACTAATTAAATTCTAATTAATACTAAAACTATTCCATTAATTCTGAAACTTTTTTGTAAAGTACTTAGTGATGACAGGAACTAGGGAAAAATAAAAAAAACACCAAGTGCTTAATAAAATGCTGTTAGAATAAGCTAAGTAGAAAAATAAGCTTAAAAGAACACTATTACTATAAATAAAAATAAGGGAAGTATCTAACTGAAATCCCCCCTAGGGGAGATGGTGCTAAAGTTTGGTTTGGTGGTCTGGTAACCCTGAGGTCTTCAGTTCGAATCCCACAGACCAACTTTTTTGCAAATAATTCTATTTTTCACTTTTTCTTTTTGCAAATCATTCTAACAACAATTTTAGCCAACTTTTATGAAGAAGCTTTTGCTGAAAAGCTTTTAACAAGCTTATGCAAGTTTCAAAGTCCAACAGTGGAATGTTTTGAGTTTTAAGTGAATTAATGAAAAGCTATAAGCTAGCTGAAAGGGCACACAAGCTAAAGTACAAGCAAGCACACACAACCTCAATCATATGTAAACAACATAACATCAACCATTAAGCAGCTAATCAAGCAAAACCAAAAGAATAACAACAAGCTTAGCTGCTACTGTGATAGCAGCTTAGCAGCAGTGAGGGGGGTGAGTTTGAGGGCAAATTAAGCTACTCTAACAAGCAAGTCAAGCCAAACAACTTATGGATCTAACAAGACAACCTAGCAGGCACTACAAAGAACTAAAAATCAGGTCCTAAACTCTAGAAATGAGTAAGTTATGTGGTTGAGAAAAATGGGTCAATGCTGTATGAACTAGGTGCAGGGCATGCAATGAGTCAACTGGGCATATTCAAGACCAAATTCAGGCAAGTAAATAGATTTCAATCCCCACTTTTCTTTTTGATATTGATAAACAGGCAACAAGAGATTACAAAACAACAAATTATATCAATTCCTAAGCCAATATGAAACCTACAAGTGACTGAGAAAACTAGTTCATTTTGACAGTTTCAAAATTTTTGACTTTTGGAGATTTGATGAATGTTGACTTTGGTGAGTTTCAATTGATCCTAGGTGATTAGAAATGATATATTAACCCTAAATGAGACTAATTCAAGCAAGATTAACAAGTTTTATACCCAAATTGGTGATTATCACTTCCAAAAGTTCAACAGTGAACTGCTATAGAATTTAAAGGCTAATTTTTACTTTTTGGCTTATGAACTCTGGGCTTATGCTTTGAATACTCTCAATGACACCTAAGTATGTTGTCTAAACAAGTTTTGAACACTGAAAGGCTCACAAGCTCAGTCAAACAACCCAATCCAAACACCCCTTAACAACTGTTTTTGGGAGTTTAATGAAGCAAATAAATGAATTAAGCTAGGAAACTAATGGATTAACTTATACTAGTATGAAATAAGGATAAATGAGCAGAATCAACCAACAAATAACAACTAAAACTAAAAATCACTAGCTATGAGAAATTACACTGAAAACTTTAAAATTAGAAACCAAGAACTTGAAACCTTAACCACTAGCTGAACTAGGGTGCCTTGAACTGCTACAAGCTCTAGCTTGTTTTAAAACAAGCTAGTAAAGTCCATCTTGCCATTCCATTACTGGCAAATTCCAAAAGCTTTCCACTTTGTCATGCTAAGGTATACCTGTGTAGTTTTGATCCTGTTTTTATCTTGTTTTATGTCTTCTTTTCTGTTTTTAGAGTTAATGTGAGCTTGTGAAAAGGTTTTTAGCAACAAATTAATTTAACAAGATTTTAACTATAAAGCTTAAATGATATTGAAACTGAAAAACAAGGCTTGGGATAAAAACTGATAACTTATATTTAAACTTGAAAAACATATTACAAGAATTAAACTAACTGAACTACTAAAACTACTTGCCTTGAAGGCTTACAAGGAGTCCTATTTATACTAGAAATGAAAAATAAAGCTTCTTTCACCATGTGCTTCTTCTCTGAGTAAAGACAGTGCAAAATTCATCCTTGTGCTTTCTTGAGTAAATCCCACCCGTTGGATTGAATTTTGCATCATCTTAACCTTCAATTTGTATTTTGGCGCCAAAGGTTTGAGGTGGATTGCCAGCGTGGATGTGTGAAAAGGTATTTTACACATGGGGTTGACATTTGAGAGGTGGTGGAGTAGGGTGGCTAGTAGGAGTTGGGGGAGTGTGGAGGAGACAAAGCTGTCTGGAGGTGCAGAGGGGGGTGTTGGGTTTTGGCGGGCAAAAGGGAGGAAGGGGAAGGGTTGACTTTTTGACCTGAGTGTTTTATAAACACGGGGTGGGAAGTGGGCCGAGGGTTTATTGGGCTTGGATTCTTTGGGTTTGGATTTGGATAATGGATTGTAATATCAAAGGGTCTATTTGGTTTATTAAATAACAACAAGGACCAATTGTGTAATTCCTGAAAACTCATGGACTGAAAATGTAACTTCCCAAAGTGCTCCAAAGTCCTTTCCTGCCATTCTTCCATAATCCAAGGACCATTATTGCAATTTTCCATTTTTAAAATTCCCTAGGATCAAATCTGCCAAACTTTGAAACTTGAGGGACCAAACATGTAAACTTTTGAAACTTTTCCAAAGTTTTCACCCAAGGACCATATTTGATAACTTTTGACTTTTAAAGGACTTTGGTTGACTTTTCTTTAAAATAATTGCTCAGGGACTGATTTTGTCAAGTTTTGAAAGTTGGGGGACTGAAACTGCCAATTATGCAAACTTTATTCGTTTTTCATCTGTTTTTAAACATTTTGCATTTGAGACATATAAAACACGATCCTTGGATATTTTCTGCATTTTGATGTGTTTTTGAGTGTTTTTCGATGTTTTGGCAGTTCAGATACGATAGAAATGATGAGTGTTTGAGCACTCATCAGTCATCATCCCGTCACATCATAAGTGGGAAAGTGCATAAACAATAATGTAGAGTATAAAGTTGAAAAACGGAGCGTTTCGAGAATAAATGATTTTGTAATCTCTTTTGAACATCTTGCTACTTCTTCAACGTTAGTAAAAAGAGTTATGAAATTATTTATCTCAAAAGCGTGATTTGATCACACTGCGTGAGGACACGACAATACCTTAGTCTGGGGGATTTTGGTGTGTGCTTATTCACACACCTTTTTCTGGCCAAATTAAGACCAAAACAGACACAAACTAACCATAAATGCCAAAGATATTGTGTTTTTGTGTTTGTGATCGTGCAAGAACGGATATTTCAGAAACTGACATAAAACAAGCCAAAAAGGACAAAAACGAGCACANTAGTAAAAAGAGTTATGAAATTATTTATCTCAAAAGCGTGATTTGATCACACTGCGTGAGGACACGACAATACCTTAGTCTGGGGGATTTTGGTGTGTGCTTATTCACACACCTTTTTCTGGCCAAATTAAGACCAAAACAGACACAAACTAACCATAAATGCCAAAGATATTGTGTTTTTGTGTTTGTGATCGTGCAAGAACGGATATTTCAGAAACTGACATAAAACAAGCCAAAAAGGACAAAAACGAGCACAAGTTTAGAAAACGTGTCAAAAGCCAAAGCCGGGGAAGCAAATTACCATTTTTGAGCTCAGATTGTCAAAATACACCTTAGGGAACCACATAACGCCAAGAATAGTCCCTGGAACAAAAGTTTGAAAAATTGGCAAAAATGGTCCCTTAAGTTTGGAAATTGACAGAAATGGCCCCTGAGCATTCATTTTGGAAGAAAAGTCAACAAAGGTCCTTTGGAAAACAAAATTTTTCATGATTGGTCCTTGGATGAAAAGTTTGGAGAAATTGCAAGATTAGTCTTTCAAGTTTCACTTTTGGCAGTTTTAGTCCCTAGAGTTTAAAAGAGGAAAATTATCATTTATAGCCCTTGTATTATTCAGACTTGGCTAGATAGGTCCTTTTGATAACTTTGGGAAGTTTCCTAAACCTAACCCTAAACTTTCAGCAAATGGCAACTTTAGTCCTTGGGCTTTATGTTTAACTAAAACCAAACCGGACCCTTTTACTTATCTATTAACCCACCAAATAAAACCCAACACCCCAACCCTTTTTTGCCAGGCCCACTCCCTAAGGCCCAAATAAACACCCTGGTTATATAACCCGATCAAACAAGTCAAAACCACCCTCCCCTCCCCCCCAAATACCACTCTCACCTCTGCAAAACCACCCTGGTTTTCACCCCCACTAGCACCATCACATCCCACCGCCCACTCCACCATTTGCACCTAACAAAACAACCACAATTAATGCGACCACCCCCCAATTGCACTTAAAACATATAAATTGGTCAAACTGTTTTTCCCGCTAATAACTCATCAAGNAGAGTTGCTCAGTTTATGAATTTCACTGCCAAATTAGTATAATAGTGATCAATGTGTTTTGCTGTTGTTAGTGGTGTTTATGTGTCCAAATCAACTTAATATATTACAAGACAACCTTTGGAATCAGTTTCATGGTCTAAATCAGTCAATAGCTTCAAAAATCAAAAATCAATCCTCTTAAAGGAATGTTTGGATTTGCTGTCATACCTGTGATCTAGGTTGTTTATGTTGTTGTTTTTGGAGGATACATGTTACTTTAGGTCTCATTAGAACATTCATAGCATAAAGTCAGTAGGTCATTTCATAAAAAAGTCAAAATCCTCTTTAATCTCTTGTAGTTGTTCACTGATAAGAGATTAGGTACCATAATCATTCACATAGGTTCATTAGTGGTTAGGATTGCTTAATTTAGTTTCATTTTAACTTAAAACAACTTATTAATTAATATAGGTTCAGTAGAAGTTCATAAAAGTCAACTTAGGATCATAATAGAAAAAGTCAAAAAGTTCAAGTCTAAAAAATAGGATGAAATACATGATCTTGCACAGAGTTCATTAGAGATTGGAAGTAGTTGATTTTTGTCGTTTTGAGTTATTTGGAAGCTTGTTTGTCTGTATCCAAAAGAAAATCTGAATTTGGAAACCATTTGCTTATTAATAAGCTCACTCAAAAATGGCCTGTTGAGCCAAGACCTCCCCTGCACCAGACTCTCTACCCATTTTCATAAGCTTCCATAGTATTCATTAGTGGGCCCCACCCTTAGTTTCTTGGCTTTTTGTGAAGCTTATTAGGTCAGCTTATTAGGTTAGTGCTTATTTTGGATCTCACTGCCTTTGCCCATAGCTTATTTTGGACTTAAATATACCCTCACCACACTCAGTACACTGAGTGGACAGTGCAAACCACCATATTCATAAGCTCATTGAGAGCTTATTAATGGACCCCAAGGCTTGACCCTTGGATTATTTAGAAGCCCTTCTAGCCAGCTTTTTGGATCACCTCTCATTTTGGACCCCTGATCATTCCTGTAGGCCCATAGAGGCCTGCAGTTTGCCATTTTTTGGCTTGCATAGTGTTAGGTTTTGGATTGTTGCTTATTTGTGATTGTTAGCTTATTCAGTGTGCATTTCTTGGTGTTTTGGCTTATTTTAAGTTAGATAAACTTGTTTCCATCCTATTTTGTCCTTTGTGTTCAGTTTGTAGCTTGTTAATAAGCTTTTCCAGTTTCTAAACTCATTTTTAGCTTATAAGCTTAACTCTGGAGATCATAAGCTTTCATACTACTTATTTTTGAGTTATAAATAAGTTTTTTTCACAAACGTTGCTCATTTTCAATGTTATATTAGTTTTGTAAAAGAAAAATCAGAAAAACATCAATTTACAAATAATGATAGCTTCTATTTAATTAGATTTAGCTTAATTGCTTATTTTCTCAGCTTTTTCATTAAGCACTTGTATGTTTTTATAATTTTCCTAAGTTCCTGTTATCTTAAAGTATTTGTGTAAAAATTTTCATAATTATCTCTTTTCATTTAGTATTTATAATAATTAATATTAGTTTAATTAGTTTTAAATAAAAAATCAAAAATAAAATCCATTACTTTTTATTTTTAATCTCTAGCATCTTTTTATATTTTTTCTAGCTCTTGTTAATTATAAAGTATTTTTAGAAAAAGTTTCATAATTATTACTATTCATTTGCTATTTTTATTAATTAATTTAGTTTAATTAGCTTTTAATTAATAATTAAGTAAATAATTTCTNGATAAACTTGTTTCCATCCTATTTTGTCCTTTGTGTTCAGTTTGTAGCTTGTTAATAAGCTTTTCCAGTTTCTAAACTCATTTTTAGCTTATAAGCTTAACTCTGGAGATCATAAGCTTTCATACTACTTATTTTTGAGTTATAAATAAGTTTTTTTCACAAACGTTGCTCATTTTCAATGTTATATTAGTTTTGTAAAAGAAAAATCAGAAAAACATCAATTTACAAATAATGATAGCTTCTATTTAATTAGATTTAGCTTAATTGCTTATTTTCTCAGCTTTTTCATTAAGCACTTGTATGTTTTTATAATTTTCCTAAGTTCCTGTTATCTTAAAGTATTTGTGTAAAAATTTTCATAATTATCTCTTTTCATTTAGTATTTATAATAATTAATATTAGTTTAATTAGTTTTAAATAAAAAATCAAAAATAAAATCCATTACTTTTTATTTTTAATCTCTAGCATCTTTTTATATTTTTTCTAGCTCTTGTTAATTATAAAGTATTTTTAGAAAAAGTTTCATAATTATTACTATTCATTTGCTATTTTTATTAATTAATTTAGTTTAATTAGCTTTTAATTAATAATTAAGTAAATAATTTCTAAAATAGTTTATTTATAATTTTTATAAACTTTTTATAATTATTTTAGGATTCCTGTGATGGTTAATTGGTTTTGTAAAAAAATTTCATAATTATCTAAGTCATTTTAGTATTTTAAGTAATTTAAATTAGTTTAAATAAGTAATTAAATAGTTTTTAATTAATAATTAATATTAAATAAATAAATAAATCAAAAATAATTTTCTTTTTTATAAATTTTTTTTTAATATTAAGTTTTTAAAAAAGTCATTTTGACCCTCTTAGGATTAATTCTGCTTTATTTCCTTTTTTCCTGTACGCGTTTACGTTTAATTTAGATTTAATTACGTTTTAGGTTTATCTGATTTTCAGTTATTGTTAATATTGCTTATCTGTCTTATTTCCATTTATATTTGCTTAGTGTAATCAATCCCGATCATTTTTTGGTTACTTTCTCCGAATCACTGTATCCCATAAACGTTCAAAAATACAATTTCAATCCTCGCTGGGACATAACGACCCGGGAAAACACTGTGCTTACACCGGATCATAAATTGATCACCTCTCACTCAGGTTTGATTTGTTGACCACACTTGGTTGACTGGTTAATCTGGAGGAGTCAAGTATTTACAAAATTCGCACAGAAGATGGTAAAGAAGGATATCGGAAAAACTGTTAGATTGATTCATTCACGGATGATGAAGTAAATGTTGAATCAGAAGAGACCAATGTGGAATCAGGTATTCATTTTTACACTCTATTTTCTTATGTTTCTTTTATAGTATAAAGCTTTGATGTTTGAGGTTTATGTCACATGTTAGTGTTAAGGTTATCTTGATCCTGAATATCGGTATGTACCATGACTAATTTATTGTAAAACTAATGTTCACCAGAAAACACAAATGCAGTAGCAAAAGACATTTCTAATACATTTGAGAAGCTTGATGTGTTGGCAGTAAAGAAAAGTTATTGAAGTACGATGCTCGAGTGCAACCCGGTGCATTGAGGAATGTGTGGACTTTGAAGCTACAAATTAAACCTCTGATCCATAGAAACACCACCATTTGTGTATGATACAGAGAGAGAAATAAAGCGGAGGCAAATGATGAGGTAGAGAAGCTTCTCAGTACCTAGAATGTACCTTCACAACAGGTTTCAGTCATAACTTGTGATTGCAATATTAAATGGTACATTGGTCTAAGAATACCATCATTTGGTCAAGACAAGTATAAAAGTGTGATGTATAAGTCATAGTGGTCACATACATAAATTTCATCATGCATTATTTACTTAAATTAGTATTAGGAATTAACTACATAATTGATGTCATTTCTTTGGGAAACCTGATGAAATTTGCAGCAACGACAAATGTTCTTGGATTCCCAATAATTTTTGACCCTGTAAGTGTTGCTTATGCCTTGAAATTATGCAAATCCAGTCACCCCGGCACCTATAACAGTATTAACTTGCATTTGCTAACTTTGCCTTTTAACAAATATTGTTGACATAAGGGGTCTTTGGATTTTTGTTTTGGAACTATCCATTTGATTTCTTTGAACTTAACAGTGGCAATAATTAGTTTTTAGTGTTTGGATAAACAAATTATGCACTAATCATCTGATATTTAGTGTTAAAAATCATTTTTGGATATTGGATTTCATTACATTTTTTGATACGTGATTCAGAGGGTTTGATTGTTAATGTAACAAGTACTGTGCTTTTATATTCATTATGTTTGGTTTCATTTACATGTGATCTAATTCTGCATTTCCTTATAAATTAAAGGTAAGGAGTTCCTCATGGGTGTGATCGTGTGGCTTTAAACACCTCATCAGACATTGTTCGCCAATCTTCAATGTTGGTCTGGTATCAATTTATTTTGTTTACTTATCTTTTTCGTTTTCTATGATACTATTAAACCCTCTTATTTACATAAAAAAATTTAAACCGTGAAAATTATTTGGTTGCAATTGGCATATTGAATTGGGTGTCTGTAAAGAACAAACCTAATTCATGTAAGAAATAGTCTAAAATAGCCAAATGATCTCCAAAATAGTAAAACAATAATGTAGCACTCTATTTGGCGATTTAAGTTGTAACACCCCAACCCGATAAGGGTAGAAGCACTACATTATGGTGACATATCAAAGCATATACAGACATACAACATAAGTAATACAAAAGAATTCCAAAGGTTACAATGGAGAAGTCTGAAATTACAAGGTTACAAATGAGAACAATAATAAATACTAAGTTTGAAGATGCCAAAGCTCCTACTAATCCAAACGCTATCAAAGTGTAGTCTTCTAAGTCCAATGTACCCTCCACTCATAACCCAGCTTCCTACTAAAACCTGCCGCAGGAAAAGAAATGTTGCTGAGCTACGAAAGCTCAGTGATCAGATATAAACAAACGAAAACTAATAACAAAGGGAATACGAAGTAGAAATAACATAAGTCCAAACGAACCTGCTGAGAAAGAAATCAAGAATATGGAAACAAACCGAGAACAGAATATGTTGCAATAGCTAAGTATCAAAAGGTATAATATGAATGTAATGTAAAAGTAAATGTAAAGGTAAAGGCCTATTCAGTATCTCAACCCCGTGCCCAGAACAGAACAGATTATAACATAAATGGTCTCATATGAAATCAAGAGGGGAGACCTCAGAATATCAAATGTAAATCAGAGGGGTTACCTCAATGGGTTGTGAAGGACGTGTATTGCACACACAGCCACATTCACCAGATAACAGATAAATATAACAGATAACAGATAACAGATATCAGACCTAGGATGCATCCATTCGCCCCTTACCCATTCACGTGCAGACCATAATCAAAGGGACAGTGTGAGAAATCACTCACCCACACATGAGTCATGTCACTTATGCATCAATGACACGGACATAGAACCCCCATGCCTAGTGATAGCCCGGGTTTCATACTGAATGGGTCAATGTCTAATTTAAAAGTTTAGGTTACATAACAGAATTAAATGTCCAGATAAAAACAGAGGTTCAGATTTTACAGATCATATCAGATATATATATGTCAGATTTTATCAGATGAGCAGTTTCATAAATCAGAGGTAAGTCAAAAGGTTCATATCATATGGTCCATATAATACAGATTCAAATAATAAAAGGGTATCATAGCAGTGGCATAGGGAATCCTAAACAAGCAAAGGTTCGTATCAATGGTTCAAGGTTTACAAGTGTGAATATGTTATAAGAACTGATTTGGAAAACTTAGCAATTCATTTTAAAACATGGTTATCGTAAAAGTATTTCCTTAAAACATTTCTGACAAAGGTTATTTAAACCTCCATTTAGAAACTGACACGTTGTCATATTTTCAGAATTAGTTCAAATAGTTTTATCTCATATTACCAAGTTATATTTTTCAAAAGAGTTTCCAGAAAACATAATATCAATGAACCAAAGGTGTCAGATGTACCAAGGTCAGAAATCATAATAGCGGTAGGGAATGGAACATAGTAATGAGAAGGCAAGGTCAAAGTTTGGCAAATGTCTAAGTCATCAGAATATCAAAGGTTCATAATTTAAGGGTTCACAATTTAAATATTCAAGGTTCATAGCAAAGGTTCAATTCGAAAGTTTATATCAATTCTTCATTTAAAGAAATATTTAAATAGTGGCTTCCATAAAAGGGATCTTTAATGACGGTTTTTGTAAAGATAGTCTTTAGAAGTAGTTACCATAAAAGTTAATAAATTTCCATATAAATGTGGTATTACATAGTGCTCATAAGCATCATTTAAAATAGACTTTTCTCAAAACATTTTCATAAAATAATTACTAAAAGTTTTCACATCCAATTATAATATTAAAAGCACTTTCCAAGTTTCAAGGGTTCAAGGACTAAGGTCACAAAGGTAATGAACGAACTACATCAAGTGTCATATCATTAGGGTTATAATGAACGAATATCAAATAGATCATAAATGAGAATATCAATAGCAGGGAATCATAGCAGAGGTACAAAGAGGTCATGTCAAAATAGTGAATCAAAGTCAAGGAATCATATCAAGATTCATAACGGAGTTTAAGTCAAGGTTCAAATCAAGTAATTATAACATAGGCTTCATGACAAGGATCAGATCAAGTGGGTCACATCAAATTTCAAGGTAAGCATAGCAAGGGTTCATATGTCACGGGTTCAAAATCAAGCCCAAATCAAGTCATATCAAAGGTTCTTAAATTAAGGGAAACATAACAGGGTTCAATATAGTATATATAACAGATCAATATAGGAAAGCCATCAAAAGAAGGCTCAGAGCAAACATAGCATAGTTAAACAAATAGTCAAAGAGAGGAAAGGAAGAATCATGAGAAACCTTTACTGAAAAGGTCAGAATATCTGTACCTTAACGCGTATGAAAGGAAAGCAAATGAATGAACGAACACAAGGAAACAACGTCACGCCTCTTCAAATGATCTACACGAAATAGGGATCACTTAATACTTATATGTTTATTTCATAAGTTGTAAATGGTCTTTAATGATTTATACTTATAGTTATATTCATAACTTATTTTATGCTTATTTTACGATTCTGGGTCAGTTTCTCACGAATTTTAAGACACAACAAATGAACTCCAGAGACTCTCCCAATTATTTCTGAGGTTCCCACATAAGTTAAGTAGTTACTCAAATTTTTTCAGATTTTATTAGTAAGTGTAAGTATCCTTTAAAAATTCACCTTTCCAGACCTACCCAGAAAAATAACTGCACAAACAGCCAGAAAGTTTGCGTTTGGTTAGCCCCTTTATACTCTTTAGAAAAATCTATAAAAATTCCAGTAAGTCACACATATCCTATATTTAAACCCTGTAAAAAGAGAGCTCTTAACTCCTTATGGTTTGAAAATGAAAAATCAAAAACTTCTACTGATTTTCAGACCTGATTTACTCATCTTTGACACTTAATCTTGTAAAAATCAAAAAGCTTATCTCCCGACCTCCAATCACCATGAAACTTATACTTCCACGAACTAGACAAGTAGTACTTATGTTTAGACTTAAGAATCACCCAAAAACACGTTGGTATCATTAAAATAGACCCTCTCGAACACTACTTGAATTCCTGACAACATGCAAACATGCAGGTAGGACAGAAACAAACCCTAACTATCACAAATCCAAATCCGATTTATATACAAACATTATTAGCCGAATTTAACATGTTATAATTAGGTATTTAGGTCGAATAACATTAGGTTTAATCTTCTTATCACACACGTTAGCAAACACATTCTATGGATCAATTATAAAGGTTTTTCAAATTGTTATTTCATGTTACAAAGTTATGATTTTATGTGGATTCGTGATCGTATAACATATCTTCATTCTTAGCCGATTTATTTAGATGATCAAAGCATGAAGAATACACGAATGAGAAGATCAAATAAGAAGGAAAACAAGGCATGATATGTTTACCCTTAGGTGATGATCGAATGGACAGAAATCGAGGACAAAGGCTCCAAAACCAAACCGAGATCAAGCAAAACCAAACCCTTTCTCGAACCAAATATACCACGATCAAACCAATCATCTTCTAGCCTCCATAAACCACCTTGAAATCAGTTTAATTTCGTGAGAATGAAGGGGAGAAAGAAGAAATAGCCGCCACTTCTTTTGTGAACTAGGATTAGGGTTATTTTTTTGTGGAGCGTAATATTGTGTGAAAAAAAATAAAAGACCGGTCCTCCTTATTGTTGTGTGGGTTCGAATTGGGCCAAAGAGGGCCAAGGAATCATGGGCTCAAGTTTATGGGTTCATTTGGTTGTTTAATGATTGCGTAGTGAAAGAAAACGACCCAAGTAATGTTCGTGTCGCGTAAAAATAGTTTCTCGAATTTCATTTTAGGTTACATAGATATTTTCGGATTCAAATTTATTCAAAGATTTCAAAAATGATCTTTCATTATAATTTTATGGATTTATGGTTAATTCGTTTAATTTATATACGCGTTTTAATTTTACTTGTATCGTTATTTAGAAATTTTAAAATTATACGTAATTTAGGTATTCTTGATTTTAGGGTTTTACAACTCTTCCCCTCTAAAAAGAAAATTTCGTCCGTGAAATTGAAGATATACAAATCAGATGAGAACGTATCAAATTATGCAAAACACGAAAACTTGGTCTCTCATGACCTTATCTTGTCGATCTAGATGTTTTCCATTTCACACAAAAAGGAACATATCAGGTGGTGCCAAGTCAAATGAATAATATGTCACATGCAGAGAATGATAGGGATATTCCCTCGGAAGAGACACACGGAAAACGTTATGAACATGCGACAGTTGAGGAGGTAAAGTTAGACGATCGGAAACCTCCCCCGAAACGTACAAGAATCCCAAGCGGTCCAATAATCGAGGACTAACTCACAAAATGTTACTCTTCCAATTCTCAAACAATCATGCCTCCAACATAACCTTCCCAAACATTCTCAATAACAGTCCAAATTCGGTTTCACATAGTTCTGATCTTTATTCAAACAAATCATAATATAACGGTCCCACAGNCGTTGCACGAGCAACAACAAAAGCGGAAAAAACGAAAGGGCCCCTTTCTTCGAACCAATATATCACGATGCAAACACAATCATTTCTTCTAGCCGTCCATAAAACCCCTTGAAATCAGTTTTAATTTGGGTGAGAATGAAGGGGAGAAAGAAGAAAATAGGCCCGCCCACTTTCTTTTGTGCACTTAGGAATTAGGGTTATTTTTTGTTGGAGCGTAATATTGGGTGAAAAAAAGATGAAAGAGCGGTCCTCCTTATTGTTGTGTGGGGTTCGAATTGGGCAAAATTGGAGGGCAAGGGATTCATGGCGCTCAAGTTTTGCGGTTCATAAAGAACAAATTGGTTTGTCTTACATTATTGCGTAGTGAAAGAAAACGACCCAAGTAATGTTCGTGTCGCGTAAAAATAGTTTCTCGAATTTCATTTTAGGTTACATAGATATTTTCGGATTCAAATTTATTCAAAGATTTCAAAAATGATCTTTCATTATAATTTTATGGATTTATGGTTAATTCGTTTAATTTATATACGCGTTTTAATTTTACTTGTATCGTTATTTAGAAATTTTAAAATTATACGTAATTTAGGTATTCGAGATTTTAGGGTTTTACAACTCTTCCCCTCTAAAAAGAAAATTTCGTCCGCGAAATTGAAGATATACAAATCAGATGAGAACGTATCAAATTATGCAAAACATGAAAACTTGGTCTCTCATGACCTTATCTTGTCGATCTAGATGTTTTCCATTTCACACAAAAAGGAATATATCAGGTGGTGCCAAGTCAAATGAATAATATGTCGCATGCAGAGAATGATAGGGATATTCCCTCGGAAGAGACACACGGAAAACGTTATGAATATGCGACAGTTGAGGAGGTAGAGTTAGACGATCGGAAACCTCCCCCGAAACGTACAAGAATCCCAAGCGGTCCAATAATCGAGGACTAACTCACAAAATGTTACTCTTCCAATTCTCAAACAATCATGCCTCCAACATAACCTTCCCAAACATTCTCAATAACAGTCCAAATTCGGTTTCACATAGTTTCGATCTTTATTCAAACAAATCATAATATAACGGTCCCACAGGCATGAAACGTATAAGTAGCAAAACATATGTGTACCCCTCCACGTGACACACTGGCATACATACGAATAGAAACAATTCAGTTGATAACATCAAACGGTAGAAAATTTCTACAACGAAACCTAAGGTCATTATCAAGATACAAAGGTCAACAAACATATCCTCGAAGATTCAATATATCAAATCGTACGGCGATAAGGCAGATTAAACGTATAGGTCGAAAGAATCCTAAAGTCTCAATAATCGCAGATAGTCGTCAACGGAAACAGAAGTCTAAGGCTTCTCTTAGGCACTTCTCAAGATATCCTATGAACACAATAAGTGCACTTATATGACGTCAGTATTATCACGTTGATCAGGTGTCATAATACTAGCCTTACATAATATGCCCTCATGATGGTCATACTCTATCTCGAGTCGTGAATCAAAATCTATAAACCACCTGGCAGTCCAACTAAATCCTAGGGTTGGCCCTAGTCAAGATCAATAATGAAACAAAGTCGGCAAAACAAGTGAAACTCGCAATGATGTAATCGAATCAAGAAATATAACCAAGAGGAAAACGAAACTACTCGTAAGAGTAACGAAAATCATAGAATGTCTATCAGAAGTAAGGTACGTCATCAGAAGTGTCAATCGATTCATAACATAAATCTCTAAGTTCCTTCCAAGCTCAAGTAGTCGATCCACGGTTGTCCATCAGCTCATAGGGTGAGAAGAAGATCATAAACTTGAGTCTGGTTCCTCAAGCCTTCGACAGTTCTTCATGGAATTGTGGTGTGGATTGCGAATCTTCATCATGATCACCGAGCATCCTTCCATCCGCAAATCTGCTTCTGCTCTCAATTCATCTTAGTACAACTAAGATGAATAGAGAAGCAAGATTGCGGTCTTCGACATGCCTTCTATCACGGCTCCAGGTTTTTAAGGTAACACGCTACTGCCAACTCCAAGTCATTTGCTAATAGTTCGTCTCCTACAGTCTAGTTGATGCCCGAACTGAAATCTCTACGTGCTGCATGAGGCAACGCCGGTCATGAGCATCTTCTACAGTAACAGATTTGAGTGATCGAGAGTCATCAAAACAAAGTTGAACGAAGTAAATCATTAAAGGTCACAAATCGGATACGGCGGTCTGTGGTAGCTTAAAGAGTAGCCAGCCAACCCATAACCAAAAGACCTCAAAGTCAATTATATCAAGGGTAAACAGATTAGTAGAATGAATACGGTTGCCAAAACAAATGGATAGTTCATATCTCATAATCAAGCA
>LBNU01013451.1:8794-27072 GCA_014162995.1 Artemisia annua
TCAGCCCAATGACGTACACTCCATCTGGTCGTTCAACTAATTCCCACACTTGAAGGCGTTTGAATTGGTCGTATTCCTCTTGCATTGATTCAATCCAGTTGTCATAAGTGAGTGCTTCCTTAATGTTTTTGGGTTCATCTTGACAAACTGTGAGTGCATAAATGCAATGTTCAACATCGGAATAAAGTCGGCATCTTGTCATAACTGGAGCTGAGGGATGTCCAATGATGTTGATTAATGGATGATCTTTAGTCCACTGATGCGTTGAAGGATGAGGGTTATGAAACTGCTGCATATTGACTGATTCCAAATTGCATGTTGACGACTCTGCAATGTCTTCAAGGTTTGGAGTCGGAGCAAACGGATTGAAAAGCGCATTTGGATCAAAATTTGCAGGTTCGGGTACTTGTTGTTGGATCAGATCTTCAGCTGCATTGTCTGTATTGGAATCGGTTTGTTCAGCAAACGGGGTGACGAACTCATTACAAGGTGCACATAAAAGATGTAAAAGTAATGAAAATGAAAGAATGAAACAAATACTCCCCTGATTCGTTTGGTGTGGATAGTGTGGTAACATGGTTAGATCTTCTTCAAAGAAAGATGAGCGCTCAAAGCTTCCCTCCCGAAATATAAATCATCTCCTTGTCCAAAATAACCTGTTTACCTGAAAAACAATAAAGGCGAACCTCGCGTAAAATCGGCGGTATAATCTATAATAGGATATAATGCTTGTGGAATGAATGTTTTTGCGGAATTCCTGGAGATTATAAGTTATAGAATTAACAAAACTTTTTATGATTCCGGAAGAGAAACAAAACTTTCAAAAATTTCAGAAAATTACTGCCTGACGCAGTCAGGTTGTAAGGCCCGACGCCGTCAGAAATGATCTGACGGAATTTTCATGTTAAGTTTATGGAAAATTTCTGGAAAAACTATACCTTACTTCCTGGAATTCCTGCAAAAATATCATTATGACTCGATACAAGCATTTGACTCAAACAAGTACTAATATGTATGTTAATTTACATTGTTATGATTCATGTTCATTCGTTCTTATAAACCGATTTAGATTTCCCTTACCCTTATCTTTTGCAAAATACCTTTATATGTAGTTAAGACGAGGTTAAAAACAAAATAAGGCATTTTCACAAGTTAGTTTTTGAAGCATGAATCAATAACAAGAAAAATAACATACATACGGAAACAAATAAAATCAAACAAACAAATAAATAAACACAAACAAGTAAACAAATAAAGCAAATAAACCAACAACCAAGACGAGATAAATCCTACATGCAATAAAGAAAACCAAGTGTCACAAGAGTTTAAAGGCCAACAGAGGCCGAATCCTAAATTATTACAGACCAAATTGTTTAGAAATACACAACCAAAGATTGAATTGTTCAAACATCATAATATCAAATCACACGATCACTGATGTGGGGGACCTTGGCGGTAGTCGTAGCCATGCGGGAGATATCCATAGTACCCGTAGGGTGGGTAGTCCTGATCACGTCCAGGGAAAGGGTCAATCTGCAGGTGTGGGTCCAACTGATCACGCGTAGATAAATACTGCATCTGTCAAACAGTGTGATCATACATCCAGTCGAACCTGTCATCAACCCTGGTTCTCCAAGTATCAACCTGACCCATCCATGCCCCCTGGTGAGCCTGCCAATCTCCCTGACTCATGTGCCGGTAGTAGTCTGCGGTCCCGGCCTCATATCCTTCATGCTGCTGATGTGGTGCATCCTCCTCATCATCATCATCGTCATCGTCACCACCAGCCGTAGCATGTCTAGGCGCCCACCAAGCATACTGACCCCCCGCTAGCTCCATCACAACGTTCATCTGCTTCAGGGATCTGACCCTGACCACCCTACAAACACCCGCTGAGCTCAGATAGTCCCTAATTTCCGGTGTCAAGACCCTGTATGACCTAGCTAGCTTGGTGATAAACATCCCCCCATAGATCAAGTCATTGCTCCTTTCCCCGACTGCACCTTGAAGATAACTAGCTACCCAAAATGGGATGTTGCAGAAAGCCTCCTCAGAGTAAATCGTGTACAAGAAGAAGAGGTCCAAAAGGGTAATCCTACGTTGGGAACTATGCCTCCCTGACAAGATGAATGAAATGCACCGATGAGCTAGCCTAACCCTTGGGTCCCTAATAGCAGAGGCCGTAGTAACCCCAAACGCATACACTCCATCTCCAATAGTAGGCCAAAACTGTATGCTCCTCATGTCATCCCTGATGGTCACCCCCTGACTCAACCTAGCCATGAATGCCCCTTGGGTGGCCTCGTGTTGGCCATAAAGTCCCAATCTCCAACCTAACTCAAGAATAGAACAAGAACGGTCCTCCCCTCCTAGCCTAAAGTAAACTGACGTGGCCCCCACATCATTCCTAGCTGTCCCAACATCCAACTGATAAGTAGCCAAGAATTCACGCACTAGCTCATTGTACACCTACTCTTGCAGCCTAAACAAACTCACCCATTGCGGACCTNGAATAGAACAAGAACGGTCCTCCCCTCCTAGCCTAAAGTAAACTGACGTGGCCCCCACATCATTCCTAGCTGTCCCAACATCCAACTGATAAGTAGCCAAGAATTCACGCACTAGCTCATTGTACACCTACTCTTGCAGCCTAAACAAACTCACCCATTGCGGACCTGTGAAGCCATCGGTCCATGTGCTGTTAACAAAAGCTTCCTCAAGACCACTATTAGCCAAGAAATTCCAATCAATGATGGCGCCATGGTCGATGTCATGGTTGCGTAGCTCGTGGTACTTGGTGGTGGCCTCATTACCCTAAAAAACACTCCAACTTCTCACCCTATCCGCCAAACTTTCTTGGGGGTCCCTAGATGACCCAGCCCTGTGGCTCCTGATCGCTTACTCATTTCCTGAAACAAAGCAAGAAGAGCGAGGGGGTTAGGAACAAGATTGAAAGCAAGATAGGGCATCAGACGGTCCTGACGCTGTCACGCGTAATGGGCTGACGCCGTCAGACCCTGCAGATTTGAATCCGAGCTTACGAGGGAAAGTTTAAGTATGAAACTTGTAGATCCTTAACCCAAACACCCTTTGTGACAGGAAAATGGCCAATAAGCCAAAGGGTAATGGTCGAATCCGCAATCCCCTAACGTAATACTAAACCCATTCGAAGTTTTAACTAATTCGTGCCTCAATCATTGCTAACATTACATCAACTACAAGGCATTGTTAAGTTTTCAACCACAAATTAATCCTAGGGTTTCGGATTTTTGGGGATATCCAAAATTGATGGATCGAATAGATAATTAGAGTAGGAAAGATAGATAAAAGTTACTTACCACGTGAAGTTTGACAGTGGAATTGCACGAATTGACCCTTGGAGATTCGGTGGTGAATGGTGGGGTGGATGGTATTTGTGGGGTTTGTGATGAAAGTGATGGATTTGGAGTTATAAAAGCTGCATAGGCGAGCTTACGCCGTCAGGCGCAAGGGCTGACGCCGTCAGGTACCCGCGTCTGGGCAACTTTCAGAAATATCAATTTAGCCCCTTGTTCTTTTTAAAAGTTGTTTTGTGGCATTGTTAACTTTGACCACAGAAATGCTTCTTAGTTAGCAAATCCCTCCCAGGTTAAACGTTTTATTACAATCGTTGGGTGTAATCTTAACTTCCCCAGGGTCGGTCGTTGCCCTATTTAATTCCCAATCTCCGTTGCGGCAAGTATTTATCGAGTGAGGGGAACTTTCCCAATGAATTTTTGAAACGAGGGTATGCTTGAATTGGGTGTCTTCTACTCCGGGCTTAAAACCGAATGACCGTTTTCTAACTTTTTGAAAGCTAGGGAGCGTAACTACAATGCTTCCTACGAAGATGCTATGGACTTGAGAGTTCTTTTCTTCGCGAGGGGGTCCAAAAGGACAGGAGGAGTGTAAGGGTGTAGGCTCGGGAAGAGGAGTTTCACCACTCACCTCGTTATACGGTTCATTAGGGACTGGAAGTTCAAAAATCTTTTCGATCTTCTTGTATGAGGCTTCCTCCCTAATTTTCTCCTTTATTCTCGAGATAAATTTTTCTGCCAGTTCCATGAAAACGTTTTGGGTGTTTTTCAAGTGAGTCTCTAATTGTTGGATTTTTCTCTCTTGATTGCTCATGAAAGTTAGCATTATCCCTTCGAACTCATCTTGTCGCGAGGAGTGAGGGAACGTATGTCCACCAATCGTGTTTACATCCTCAGTGGTATTTCCCTCAACCAAAGGCGCCTCGGCTTTCATAAGTTTCTCAATCTGCGTTTTTATGTTATCAAACAACTGATCTTGGGTTGCACTCATGCAATTTAAAACCCCTTCCTCTGAGAACGTTGAATCCATCCATTCTTCCTCTTCGTACTGTGCTAATTCCTCGATGACTTCCCAGCACTTATCGACGCTGAGCCTACTCAGTCTTCCATTGGCAGCGTAATCTATGGCTCTTTTAGTATGATGATTTACGCCGTCATAAAATCATTGGATCTGTAACCAAGGATCCATGCCATGGTGAGGGACCTTTTGGAGTAAGTCCTTGAATCGAGTCCATGCCTCGTAGAGGGTTTCGCCTTGATGTTGTTGGAATGCCAAGATATCATTCCTTAGCTTGGTAGTTCTACCCAGTGGGAAAAATTGAGCTAAGAAGCGAGTTGTGAGATCATCCCAAGAGGTGATGGATCCTGCGGGTAGACGCTCTAGCCACTGACTAGCATGGTCTCGCAGAGAGAATTGGAAGAGACGTAATCGGGTAGTCTCTCGAGTTTCAACATCAAGGTCTATGGAGTCTACGATTTTGAGGAAATCCTTGAGATGTTGATTTGGATCTTCGGAACGAAGTCCATGGAATGCGCATCCGCTTTGCACCAACCGGATGGTGTCGGATCGCAAGGGAGTGACATTGGCTCCTTGGGTGAGCTCAATAGTGTTTCGATAGCCTTGGTGGGTAGGACGGGAGTACTCTCCTAAAGTACGGGCTCTAGGAGGTTGGTTTGGTTGTGGTGGTGGGTTGTTGGGATCAAGGATATTACCACCTTCCATGATGTCGGATGGTAATGTTTACGAACAAAAACACGAAGAAATAAGATAGACTAAAGAAAAACCTAGAAAAATAAAATAAAAATCTCACTAGAAAGGAATCTAGTGTGTAGACCTAATAAAATAAAAATTCAACCTAAGCAATAACTATTCACCGGCAACGGCGCCAAAAACTTGATNAGAGAGAATTGGAAGAGACGTAATCGGGTAGTCTCTCGAGTTTCAACATCAAGGTCTATGGAGTCTACAATTTTGAGGAAATCCTTGAGATGTTGATTTGGATCTTCGGAACGAAGTCCATGGAATGCGCATCCGCTTTGCACCAACCGGATGGTGTCGGATCGCAAGGGAGTGACATTGGCTCCTTGGGTGAGCTCAATAGTGTTTCGATAGCCTTGGTGGGTAGGACGGGAGTACTCTCCTAAAGTACGGGCTCTAGGAGGTTGGTTTGGTTGTGGTGGTGGGTTGTTGGGATCAAGGATATTACCACCTTCCATGATGTCGGATGGTAATGTTTACGAACAAGAACACGAAGAAATAAGATAGACTAAAGAAAAACCTAGAAAAATAAAATAAAAATCTCACTAGAAAGGAATCTAGTGAGTAGACCTTAATAAAATAAAAATTCAACCTAAGCAATAACTATTCACCGGCAACGGCGCCAAAAACTTGATACGCGGGATTGCGACAACGCAACAGGTTTTACCTCTCAAGGGATCTTGAGAAGCTTGCAATCCCACCAAGCAGTGTACCTGACCGATGTAGTATAGTGTAGTGGTAAGTACGGGGGATTGATCGTTCTCTCACAGGGAATAGTGTTCGTTAGGTATGAAAAACTACTCTAATAGGTCTAAAGATGAGGGAAATAAAATATCGGGTTTGAAGGAGTGGGCAGATTTAGTTGCTAGTCAACTAACCTAAAAACTACTATTGCAAATAAAATAAAATAACAAGAAAATAAAAGGTTGTGAAACTTATATGGAGACAAATGTGTTTAATTAGATTTCCTTACTCCCTAACTATCTTTTACCGGTTAATTAGTGTGTATTAATTGCGTGGATGACGGGTGTATTCCTTAATACCATTTGTGGGGTGGTGTACATACTTCCCCAACTCTATAAGCTCCTACTTCACTCCTATGTCGAGCCTGCTAGAAGCTCCTAACATTGGATCATTAGAATTCGCTCATGCATTGAATACAACCATAAAAACCTAGTACGCATTGGTTCATGTTTCTTAAGACGTTCAAGCACGTTACCATATAGGAGGTTTGCCAGTTTTCTTAAGCCTAACATCGATAAACAATCATCCAATACAATTAATAACACACCAACAATCAATAATCAATAGTTAGGTTTCATTAGATCTAAGCAAACACAAGATAAATCTAGCCTAGCATGTTAATTGAAAGACAAGCATAAGATATAATTAACCAACACATAGACATATTGATTAATTTGAATGGAGACTTATCTTTAATTGAACATGGAGGAATCAAGGGTAAAAAACCCTTGAAAAAGCTGTCAAAGTCGTCTAGGATATGGTCCCAAAAAGTTGCACACTAATGAATGAAAAATAGAAAAGTATATATAGAAAATACACTCTGACGGCGTCAGCTTATACGCTCTGACGCCGTCAGCTCGCCGCCATTAGGGTTCTCAGATGGCCTAGATCTACTTCTGATGCCGTCACTTGTAAACTTGCTCTGGGCCGTCTCTCTTTAGCATTACACCTGACGGCATACATTTCTTAACACCTGACGCCGTCAGGTGTAAACATCACATTTTCTTCTTTGGGCGTCACGTATAGTCAGAATCCACTCCTTTAAGGAGGTTTGCCAGTTTTCTTAAGCCTAACATAGATAAACAATCATCCAATACAATTAATAACACACCAACAATCAATAATCAATAGTTAGGTTTCATTAGATCTAAGCAAACACAAGATAAATCTAGCCTAGCATGTTAATTGAAAGACAAGCATAAGATATAATTAACTAACACATAGACATATTGATTAATTTGAATGGAGACTTATCTTTAATTGAACATGGAGGAATCAAGGGTAAAAAACCCTTGAAAAAGTTGTCAAAGTCGTCTAGGATTTGGTCCCAAAAAGTTGCACACTAATGAATGAAAAATAGAAAAGTATATATAGAAAATACACTCTGACGGCGTCAGCTTATACGCTCTGACGCCGTCAGCTCGCCGCCATTAGGGTTCTCAGATGGCCTAGATCTACTTCTGATGCCGTCACTTGTAAACTTGCTCTGGGCCGTCTCTCTTTAGCATTACACCTAACGGCATACATTTCTTAACACCTGACGCCGTCAGGTGTAAACATCACATTTTCTTCTTTGGGCGTCACGTATAGTCAGAATCCACTCCTTTGTCTTGGTTGGCTGACGGCGTCACCTTGTGACTCTGACGCCGTCAGGAAGGATTTCCAGCATTCTTTTGAGACTTTGTCGTTTTCTTCACTTTATGCTCCAAAAACGTCCAAAATGATGTGTTTTCCAGAATTCTTCTCAAAAGTACCTAAAATGACAAAAGGAACGATTTAGAGCAATATTTGATCGTATTATCATGAATTAGGGCTTAAATGACCCTCTAAAATGGGTACTTTTCACCTCATCAGTCACTCTGACGGCGTCAGGCCTTACAACCTGACGGCGTCAGGTGTAAAATTCTGGAAAAATTTTGCACGTTTTGTTTTTCTGACGTAATCGTAAAGTTTTGTTAAATCCATAACTTATAAACTCCAGGAATCTGCAAATATTCATTCCACAAGCATTATATCTTTACTTGTTTTCTAGGATTTTATTATATATAGAGTTGCCGCCGATTTTACGTGAGGTTTGCCATGATTGTTTTCTCATGTTTAACAGGTTATATTGGACAAGAAGATGATTTATACTTTGGAAGGGAAGCTTTTATGTTCATTTTCTTGGAGGAGGATCTAACCATGTTACTACATTATCCACACGGAACGAATAAGGGGAGTATTTGTTTCATACTTTTACCTTCTTTACTTTTACATCTTTTTATTTGAACATTGGGGACAATGTTCGGCTTAAGTGTAAGGGGGGGGGTAAATGATGATACCTTAGAGAATGCAATTACACTTGATTTTTGTTTGTCTAAAAGTAGGTGGGTAATAAAACTAAGAGAAATATTTGTTAGGGCGATTTTAGCGCCAAATTTAAAATTTTTTTAAAACATATAGGAGTAAACTTTAGTCTTAATGAGCGTCTCATGGATAGGAGTTGTATGACTAGCACAAAAACCGTACCACTCAAAAATTTTCCACCCAAATATGTGAGGTTCACCCCTAGATTTGTTAGGAAAAGCATTTATCATTAGTGCTTGTGAGTGTACCGGTAGTACTTAGATTCTAGAACTTGCGTTAGTGATTCATCCCGAGACCGCTAGTGAGACTACATTCGTGTAGTTAGGATTTACTACATTATAAGAGGCATTAGGATAACCCTTGTTTTACACCTGTATTATAATTACATTGGCTTTATTGGTCAAGTAATTTTCCCACACCTTAGCGATATACTCATTTTTAGTACAAGATACCCCTAGTGCACCCCTCAGAGCATATCTTTTTTGTTTCTAACTTTAAGCATTTTACTTAAAGGAAGAATTTGTTTACAATCCACCCCCAAATGTACACCCAAATCGCCTTAGCCTACCTTGTATGCACTCATCTTTAGTTCATTATTGTGACAACATTTGTTTAAACCCTTGGTTAATTATCTAATTGATAACATGGTTGTTAAGTCGAGTCATATCTTGTACATATCGTTTTGGGACGATTGGGACTCATGGGTAAAGTACTAGTGCTATGGTGTAATGGGGAAGAACATCAATTATTATCCCCATGTATGCGTAGATGTTTTAAAGTACTCCAAGTGTTTTGATTATCTTAATTTGAGTCATTAGGATAGTTACTTGTAAAGTATGTAAAAGTTCAAGTGTAAGGGTAGACCCGAGCCCCCTTAATGTATTATTTTGGATGGTAGGGCAAGAGTGTATGCAAAAAAAAAATCAAAAAAACCAAGAAAAGGAAAAAAAAAGTAGAAAAAGAAAAGTGGAAAAAAACATACGGACTACCATCCCGTTTCCTTTTATGTTGATTTTAAATTTTTGTTATTTTTGTTTTATTAGTTTAAGTCGAGTCGAGTCTTGGCTTAGCAACGCCACATTGTACATGTAATTGACTAAGATGATTACTCGCCACCAGTAAAGATTGCCTTTATCCAACAAAACCGTGTTTATCATATCCCTACACCTTACGTTACAACCCTTTGAAAGACCTCTTTGATAGTTTATCCTAGGTGCTTACGCCAAAGTGGTGAAGGTTTTTGATCCTTTCCCAAGCCTATGGTAATCTATGTGCTATGAAAGGTAGTGAGTGATATTTTTCCATTTCCATTTGTGATATATACTTTTATAACACCCGAGAAATGTGAGTATCTAAACACTATTTGTGAGGTGCTAGTGTATAATTTCCGTGCTTATTTTGATTGAAGTGGAACGATCATTTGTTGTAATTACTTTTATATTAGTATTAAATGACCCCTAGCTTGTATTCTGATTAGTATAAAAGCGCATTTGCTTTGAGGACAAGCAAATCTCAAGTGTAAGGGTATTTGATGAGGCGAAAAGTGTTACGCTTTTAGGAGGTCATTTAAGCCCTAAGTCGTAATTATTTGATCAAATATTGCGTTAAATCGTTCCTTTTGTCATTTTAGGTACTTTGGATAAGAAATCTGAAAAAGGAAGCATTTTGGACGTTTTTGGAGCATAAAAGTAAAGAAAACGACAAAGTCTCAAAATATGCTGGAAACAGTACCTGACGGCATCACACCTTACAAGGTGACGGCGTCATGTGTTGACAAAGAGGTGGATATGAAGTTTACACGAGACGCGCCAGAAAGATTTTGGAGATTAAAAGCGTGACGGCGTCACCCTTTGTGACGCCTAGGCCGTCACGTGTTGGAGAAAAAGGAGATGGCCCAGAAGCTTTTATAAGGTGAGGGCGTCAAGAGTGGATCTGAGCAATCCGAGAGTTGTTTTGGCGGCGAGCTGACGGCGTCAGGGGCTAAAACGTGACGCCGTCAAGATGTAAAATCTATATATAGTTTTCTATTTTTCATTCATTAGGAGAGAGAAATTTTGGATAAACCCTAGGTCGAGTTTTACAGTATTTTTAAGGGTTTTGCACCCTTGTTTCAACCATGCTTAATTAAAGATAAGTCTTCCATTAATCATTCAATATATCTATGTGTTGTTTGATTCTATCTTATGCTTGTCTTTACATTAACATGCTAGGCTAGGTTTTTCTTGTGTTTGCTTAGATGTAATGAAACCTAGGTATTGATGATTGGTTGATGGTTGGTCATTAATTGTTGTGGATGAATGATTTCAATGTTAGGCTTAAGAAAACTGGCTAACTTCCTATTGGTAACTTGCTTGAACGTCTTAGGAAACATGAATCGGATGTGTACTACGATTTAATTGGTTGTGTTTAATGCATAAGAGAATATTAATGAGGCCATGATAGGATACTAAACGTGTCGTCATAGGAAGAGATAGGATCTTATAGAGTTGGGGAAGGACGTACACGCCCCCACGAATGGTATTAAGGAATACAACCCGTCATCCACGCAATTGTAACAAACTAATCAACCAATAAAAGATAGCTAGGGAGTAGTGAAACCTAAGTAAACACGTTTTTCTCCATATTAGTTTTTCTCACATTTATTTTCTTGTCATTTTATTTTTATTGCATTTGTAGTTTATTGGGTTAGTTGACTAGCAACTAATTCCGCCCACTCCTTCAAAACCGAGATTTTACTTGCTTTCATAAAATATAAAAATACAAAAAGAATCATCCCTCACCCTTAGACCTAATTAGAGTAGTTTTCAATCCTAACGAACATTATTCCCCAAGTAGAACGATCAATCCCCCGGTACTTGCCACTACACTATACTACATCGGTCAGGTACACTGCCTGGTGGGGATTGCAAGCTTCTCAAGATCCCTTGAAAGGTAAAACCTTTTGCGTAGGCCGCACTCCACGCATCAAGCAACTTCTGTAATATGAATTAACTAATGCTTATTCGATTTCAGGAAAACATGTTTTCAAGGACAAAGTTCAAGAGCTAATGAATCGGTTGATCAAGGTACGCTACTGTCATATACATTTGGTTAAAAAACAGTTGCAACTAACTTAACCATTCAAGGATTAATTTTCTATCTGTATTTTCAGTTTTATGCACTTATGATTGTCTATTATGTGTAGGTAAGGAAGAAGATACTTTTGCAACCACTAATGAGTGCTATGAGTGGTGGATGTCTGAAAGAAAGAAAAAAGCAGAAAACAAACTTTGCTTCTACTTGCTAAGGATGAGAAAGAATTTGCTCCGTCAAAGAAGAGTGTTGCTTCAGTAGATGAGGATTCGACTGATGTGGGTCATTTGAGTGACCAAGACAGTTTGGATGCCATTGATTACGATAATGCACATTTGGCATTTGACCCGGAGAAATCCCCAAAATTTCATTAGTACATTTTTTTAATGTATGAACTTTTAATTCAATTACTAATTGTTTACATTTCTTGGTTGATTATTAGTTGTTTCGTTACTAGTTCATTCACGTATACAATAATATGTTAAACACAAACTTCATTACACTAATCATATGCTCCATAATATACTAATTAAATGCATCACAAAACTTAAAATTTGTGTCATATGGTAATCTCACAATTCCACACAAATTAAACCAATAAAAGATTAGAATTTAGTCACATACATAGGAAAAAGTATACATAAAGAGAAGCACTTCAAAGTCTATCATCATCGCAAGGATTGGGTTTTGAATCAATATGCGCTCACACACTTCATTTTAGATTCGGCAACGCTATGGTTGTAACAAATTGAAATACAATACAAATTCATCCAAAAATCCGTTTGAAAACTTACAGTTAAGCGGATAGATTGCATTAGCAACAAATTGAAATAAATATAGGACTACATAAATCATCCTACATATGATACTAAATAAACCATCCTATCAACCTACATGGTTGACTACATAACATTGTCTACGGACAAACCTATATGGTTTATCCTACATCAGCTAACTACATAGCATTGTCTATGGACAAACCCAGTTGGTTTATCCTACATCAGATACTTACCAAGAGTTTATCCAACTTACAAAAAGTTTCAAACATTGTTTCAACCATCAACAAACATAAAACCATTAACAAACATCAACACACATTAAACCTTAAAACTCTTAGGGACCTATTTGTTTCATCAGTTAAACAGAAGTGGACCCTTGTAGCTACACCAAAGCCTGCTTCCTCCCTCAACTCCCTGAAACCAGATGATGACACAATTGCAACTTTCCTCTTCACCGTGCCTCAACTAGTAACCACCATTGTTCTCTCACGTACTTCGAAGACTTTGTGTATCATTTTTTGCTTCACAACATCGACAAAGTACCCATACAAGTTGTACTTGTGCACAATTTTTGATGGTATAGTCCGTTACAAAATGTACAAATTTGCATTAGTTTTTGCGGGTTATTCTAATAGACATTATGATCTATCAATCATCCTATCAGACACACAATATCTCAGACAAATGACAAGGAAAATGCTACAAGTGTGTTACTGCTGCTGCTTATTATGGTTAAGACTGCTTATGGAAGTTAGTGCTGCTAGTACTAAGTTACAACTGCTATAGTTTGATAGTTGTTTAGTTTGTAATCTCATTGAAATTGTAGCGTAATAATTTAACAAATTATCAAAGTTTCAAGACACTTACAAGTCGTCCATCTCTCCAGAAGCATGCAGTCAACGTTCTGTAGAATGCCCTATCTTCTTGGTCATGGACAGTGTGAAACGTCCATTTGCACATCCAGTTCATCCCACGAGGTTCAAAATCTGAATTTAATAATACAAAATGAGTTAGTTATAGATAATCCAAAATGTTACACAGATATCATATACTTGATGTAGTTACTAAAGTTAATAAAGAAAAACATACCATAGTCAAATGGTTGGTGACAGAGGGCATTCATGGCTATGTTGGTGCAATATGTCTCCATTGTTGTGATGGCCCCTCCATCAGGTTCAAACAACATCACATTATATTCCTCCCCCGGGACAACCTGAGTAAACACCATCCACTGACCATGGCTCATATTTATGCCTCGAACCAGTTGCAACAAACCACACCCATACAAGAAGGAGTGGACGTATCGATCATAGATATGCTCACTGTCCACCCTAACATTGTACTCAGTCTTGTTAGTGGAAACTACGACCGAGTCAGTAGGGTTTGGACAATCGAGATATCTCAGAAAGTCTTGCTGCAACGACTGCATAAGCAGAGATGTTTTTGTCACAGGCACTAAACATCTCCAAAATTGAGCACTCTGGGGTTCATAACTATGAAAATCCAACCCATCCTCACCGTAGCAAGTTACATAAAATAGATCCTCACACTCTTCTAAAAATGTATGTACTCAACATCCGAACAGCTGATGTTGTGAATGGCAAAATCATTCCACCTTGCTCCCTCAACAACACACGTTAATTCCGAGACTCTCCTAACACGAACTTTCCATCTAAACCCCCCCCCCCCAACATTTAACTAAGTAAATATAAGGATTGCCATGATATGAACCTCCTAAAACGTAATTATTATGCAGTTCCTGTATATGAAAATTAATTTTTAATCATTGTCAATTAAATACTAAATAAACTAGTTTGTTAGAGAAATAACAGCTTGTCAATAATTGTGTTAACTTACAAACTCATCCAAAACATGTTCAGGATTTTCCACAGCGCAAATAAATTGATTACCATACATGGTTATTGCATTAACGATTAAGATTAACAAAAATGCAAATAACGTTTGAATGAAGAAAAAATCAGTCAATGTAGTTACCTGGTATGTGTGTTGTTTGAAGAATCACGCCTGCTAAGTTCCGATGCTATTGTTTTGTGAGTGTGTGATTTGATCGGTTGAAAGAAGATGGATCGTTTATGTGTGTGTCATTTGTTAATGTTAATTTGTTAAACACGACTTAGAGTTTGGTTATTTGCAAAAAATGTCCTCGTCGATGTTCGTGCCTGGGAGTAGCTAGAGTGTGTTAAAGGTGGGAAAGGTGAAATGACAGAATTACCCTCACGTGCAACGCACGTGAGGACTAACTAACGGGATTTTCTAACGAGCGTTAGCGAAAAAACCATTTTTGCATGAACAGTAACGCACAAAGGACGTTATTTGCAACGAAACATGCTCAGGTTCGTTTTTTGCATTTTTTTTGTATAAGGACCATATTTGCATTTTTTTGAAAAGTTAGGGACATTTTTTATATTTTACCCTACATTTTATTATGAGTTTGGAGGTTGAACAGTGACCCTCTAAATATGGAAGATACCGAGCAATGCTTCCAAAAAACTTTCAAATATTGAAGATAGTTTTTATGCTTCACTCTTCAAATAAGAAACAAAGGTTAAAAAAAAACACCCCTTAATTTATCTTCTAAACACATTAATTATTTAACATGTGGAATCCACTATTTTTAACCTTTCATTCACATCAACCAACACATGTGTCACTATCTTAGAGTTAGGATGATAGTTAGGTTAAAATTTTAAGGAAAAATAACATTTTTCTGTAAAGATATCACAAGTTTTACGATAGGGTGTTGATATACACACCATTTTATTTGATAAATACAATATTTTGTACAAACTATATAGCGCACCGTACAACACTGTAATGCACAAAATATGGTGCGTGAATCAAAAGAGTGGTGTATGTATCAACCCCTTTATGACATGTTTGTTAAAAGTAGCAGCAGCAATGAGCTGTAGTAGTAAGTAGAGCAGTGAGTAGTTTTTTTTTTTTTTTTTTTTTTTTTTTTTTTTTTTTTTTTTTTTTTTTTTTTTTTTTTTTTTTTTTTTTTTTAATTTTTTTATAAGCGTTTGGTACAATAGTTGTAGGTGTATTAAATGATCTAATTGCTATGTGTCGATCATAAAGTTCTATACAAATACGTTATAGTATAATGCAACTAAGGGTGCTCATCAAGCGAAAACCGGATCGGACCGAGAAAAACCGGACCGGACCGAGACCGAATCCGGCAAAAAACCTAGACCGAGACCGGACCGAATGTGGTCGGTCCGGTTACGGTCCGGTCCGGTCTTAATCCGGTCTCGAAATAGGCTAAATGNTTTTTTTTTTTAATTTTTTTATAAACGTTTGGTAACATAGTTGTAGGTGTATTAAATGATCTAATTGCTCTGTGTCGATCATAAAGTTCTATACAAATACGTTATAGTATAATGCAACTAAGGGTGCTCATCAGGCGAAAACCGGATCGGACCGAGAAAAACCGGACCGGACCGAGACCGAATCCGGCAAAAAACCTAGACCGAGACCGGACCGAATGTGGTCGGTCCGGTTACGGTCCGGTCCGGTCTTAATCCGGTCTCGAAATAGGCTAAATGTCCGTTTTTAAGCCGGACCGGACCGAGACCGAAATTATGAAAAACCCTAGACTGAGACCAGACCGAATATGGTCAATCCGGTCCGATCGGTTTTGTCGGTCGGTCCGGTCCATCCGGTCCGTTTGCTCACCCCTAAATGCAACATAATTAACTAATAAAACTCAAATCTGAACAATAATTTGGTCAAAATATGGGAAAAAGTTAAATAAGATTAGTTTTAGAAAGACAACAAAAAAACTCAAATATGATGTTTTTTTTCCTCTAAATCTAATGGTTATATTTTTTTTTAACAGCGGATCCGAGTTGTTTATAAAATAAAGGTTATATCCGAGTTGTTTTATACAATTAACAATAAAGTTCACATTTAAAAAATAAATGACATGGTTTTGAATTCAACAATTTGAAAATAAGACTTAAAATCTCGGTGTCTATACTTTTTTATAGGCCAAATGACAAAAAAAGGTACTCAACTTAGAGTCTGTTTCTAATTAAAGTACTTTACTTTTTTTCTTGCATAAAAAGGCGGCCATTTTTTTATTTTTTTTTTTAAAGTATTTTACTAATTTCCGTTAACCCATTTCGTTAGAAAATGACATGTTTGGTCCTTGAGTATGTATAATCATTTCATGCATAGTCAATCACCACTAAAAAAATTCCAAAAAAATATTTTCGAAATTATTTAAAAAAAAAAAAGGTTTTCGAAAAAAAATTCAAAAAAAAAGTTTTTGAATTTTAAATTCCAAAAAAATATTTTCGAAAAAAGATTTTAAAAATTCAAAAAAATTTTCTATTTTTTTTAATTTTTGTAAAAAGAAGTTTTTTAAAACATATTTTTTCTAAATAATATTTTTCTAAAATTTTGTATTCAAAAAAGAAAAAAAAATTATTCGAGTGTATTTCCAAAAAAAATATTTTTTAGAAAAAAGATTTTCATTTTCCAAAAAAATATTTACATTTTTCAAATATTTTAAGAAACTTTTTTTTGATATTTTAAATTTTTTTTTCGAAAATATTTGTTCGATAAACAAAAATTAGAAAATAAAATTTTGAAAAAAAATGTTATAGAAAAACATTTTCAATTTTCTTTTTTGAAAAAAAGAACTTGACAAAGAAAAAGTTTTTGAATTTTTTTATTTTTTAAATATATTAAGAAAATATATTTTCGATAATTATTTAAAAAAAAAAATCGATTTTTTTTTGGATGTTGCATGAAATAATTATATGAATTCGATAACCAAACATGTAATTTACTAACGAAGTGAGTTAACAAAAGTTAGTAAAAAATCCAAATGCGCCAAAAAAAAATTTTGGTAACCTTTTTGTGCAAGAAAAAAAAGAAGAGTACCTTAATTGGAAATGGACCATAAGTTTGATACCTTTTTGTGCTATTTGCCTTTTTTTATAACATATTTCTTCTAGACTTTATACTACTCCGTATTAAATATAACATAATATAAATTATTATAGGGTAAATGAAACTGCTAGTCCTCAAACTCTTTCTGATTCGCGAATTTAGCCCTAAATTCTAAAAAGTCGCATTTTTGGTCGGCATATTCTATTAATTGGACTGTTGATTTTTTTTCCTTTTTTGGTAACCCGCGTCTTTTTTTTTCCCCGTTAGCTGCAAGGGCCTTTTTATCTTTTTGTTTTGTCTTGTCCAAACACCCCAATTACATCTTTTTTATGAGTAACTTTCTACAAAAAAAATACCTAAACAGTAACCCAAACACCCCTCTTTCTACCTCACCCACCCTTCTTCAACCTCTTAACTCTCATCATCACCGTCACTACCATGACCCATCACTATCATCGCTGCATAAAAGCTCAACTGTTACAAACTCCCATGACAGACCTATGAATAGATAAATGTACTTTAATTTACACCTTGTTGTTCCACCATTTGATGGATTTAGCTTATTCTTGCTGAGTGGTTTTAAGATACTGTGCGCACCGGTTAGAGATAGACAACGGGGGTTACACTCCCTGTATCAGCTTTAACGAGCTATTCAAGTGTTTACGTGTGGTTGAAGATCTGATATTTGTAAATGGATAATTCAGGTAATATTTATCAACAAGATATCTATTTGATTTAATTTGTAAGAAAATAAAACATTGTTGGCAATCTTTGTTTTGGCTATGATTTTTTTAAGAATTCTGATGTACCACCAAAGCTTCCAACAAGAAGATTTCATCAACAGGAAACCCATCTCAATAACTACAACAATTTCAAACACATCCCATCTACTCAGCATCATTTATCTCCTCAACAACAAGAATTCGAAAACAATAAGGGTGCGTTTAGTTGGAGGGAAACACCTTTGTTTTCAACTAAATGTTTGCGGAAAATAAGGAAAATTGAGATCACGTTCAATTACCGTTTTCCAACAAAATATTTTGCAAAACACAAAATCCTCTGTTTTCTAACTTAACAAGGAAAATACAAAACAAATTTTAGTTGTTTTCCTTTATAACCTATAACCCCCTCCCCTTATTGAAAATAGAAAATACAAACATCAATTAAACACGTTTTTTATATTTTCAAGTATTTTGTGGAGATAAATTTCCCTTCCGAAATTTTAAAAAACTAGAGATAGAAAACAAGAGAATTTTTTCTCCCACTAAACACACCCTAAACTTTCAAGATCTCAGGTGTATTTGTTTTCTCAAGTGTATTTGT
>LBNU01013451.1:38499-57605 GCA_014162995.1 Artemisia annua
TTTATTTGGTTTTTGTGTTAGTATAGTTAGTTACGGAGTGGATTGAAAGGCTAACGGAGTCAAATTGTTAACGTTTTATGCATAAGTATAATAATAAATGTCATACAAATAAAATTTCCACAAAGATATCAAATTTAATTTAGAATGACTAAATTTGGTGTTTCATGTATTTCCCGAGCCTTTCGGAGTGTTATAATGTTGTTAAAACTGAAACCGTGAGTCGAAAACACGTTTGGTGACACCGGTTTTTGATAAAAGCGACGTATACTATAAAAACGAAACGAAAAGTATAAAACTCACTTGTAAATATGAGGATAGGTTAAAATGTATAAAACATGTAAAATTTTCATAGTCTAGGGTTGATTCACGTTGTTAAAACCATAAAACGAAATTTAAATCACGTAAAACGTAAAAGGTGCAAGGTTTACGTAAAAATGGAAAAAGTGAAAAGTGACTTTTAAAATAGGATTGTAAGGAACACATGATGGATAAAAAGTGTATAATGGACATAGTCTCTTCGCGGTTGAATGAATTGAACGTACACGGATAACTTCCGATGAAGTTAAATAGAAAAATAGAATAGTTAAATAAAAATATTAAGATTAGTGACATGAAATTTACGAAATGTCACAATCCCTCTATGAGATTCTTCCCTAGAAATGATTACAAAAGCATCCTTGACTTCAGGAAGGATTTCCCCTAGTCAAAAGACTGCTTCTTATGGGCTGATAAATGTCATCAAGACCCATAAGAAATTGCACCAGTTTCAAAAGTTTTCCATGATCAATTAATTCAGCTCTAGCCTCACATGTGCAATCAGGAAGTTTAATAAGAATGTCAAACTCCCTCCATAGGGAGTTCAGCTTATGATAATACTCGGACACAGGTAAACCACCCTGCTTAAATGTGTTAATTTCCTGAAACAAATTAAACACCACAGAACCATCTACTCTATCATATGTTTCCTTTAGTTCCTTCCAAACAGTAGCAACATTATCAGAAAACACATGACCCAAATAAATATCTTGAGGTAAAGAACTCGAAATCCAAGACAAGACGACTGCATTACACCTATCCCACTGTTCAAGAAAAATAGAACTAGCATCATAATAAGTTCTAAGACAAGTTTTAGTTATAAACCCAGTTTTGTTCTTAATATGTATAGCCAATTTTATAGCACTTGCTCATATCCTATAATTTTCCACAATAGTTAATTTGATAGATACAATAGGAGCACCATTAGAGTCATTAGCATGTAGATGCAGAGGATTGCCCTGATCTAAAGAACTTATCATTATAGCCATAATGACAGCAGATGAACAAAAAATAAACAAACAGATAACAAAACAAATAACCAAATCAACAAACAGAAACCAGAAACAATAACATATAAGCAGATAACCCGAACCAACAACGGATAACAAAACAGATAAACAAACCAGCAAAACAGATAACCAGAAACAATAACAGATATGCAGATAAACAAAAACAACAACAAATAACAGATAATCAAAACTAATAATCCTCAACCTCTAAGACTGCCCAGATCTTATCGTCCTGCAATCTAGACTCAAAACAACTGAAAGTGAAAACTCAAACCCAAGAGGCAACAAGAACACAGCAGAGTGAATTGAGACTAGCCAGAGCAGGTTTCCATACCAATCTATGTTGGCAGGTCAAGGTGTTAACCAGCCCGTTTGTACCCACTCTACTAAAGAATTGTTCTCTTAAGAGATAAGGGAATCACTTACAGTGCTATAACCTCAAGCAGCGGAAGATAAGACAATAACCCAAGATTCACTTAGTCTAGAGTTATTGCAACCAAGAATCAGCCCAAGAACCACATAATCCACCAGATCTAGAAAACCCCTAAAAATAGCCAAATTAGGGTTTCCAAGAAATTAGGAAAAAAAAACTCGATCAATCGCTAAAGATCCTTCAACAAACCACCACTAGAATCAATCACCAGAGATCCTTCAACAAACCACCACCAGAATCAAAACCCCACAAAAATTAGGGTTTCGAGAAAAAAAAAACCCTAATTATTCAATTAAACCAAGAAACCATACAATTCAACAACTGGACCGCTGAATTCCCAAATCCAAACCAAGATCTATCAAAAAACCAAGAAACCCCTAAATCTACACTGATTAGAACCTAGGGCTCTGATACCATGTTTAAATTGTACAGAATCAACACAATTACTAAATCACCCAACCAACCTCCCCACGAGGATCTTTTATTAATACTGCTAAAGTAGATCAATCCCCAAATGGGTATTGACCAAATAATACAACAGAAATGGATTGTCCCCAACACGGATGCAATCCAAGAATACAAAAATCACTCACACTTACAAACCCCAAAACTATCAGCTAATACAACCAAACTATATGTCAAGATGATCCAAACTTAAACTAAACAACATTTAAAACTAAATGATCAAAACTGTGGGAACAAAAGAGAAACTTGTAGGTGAAACTTTAGAAAATGAATGATGATCCAACCCTAATCCGGATATCACCTTATATAGCCACAAGTTACACTATGAACCATGCATTATAACAACATGCTAAACCAACACCAAAGTTAGAAAGTAATAATCCGGTTATAAAATATTTACACTAAGAACCCTCCAGGTTATATATAAGCTTGTCAAGTTAGTTATAAATTTAAAATATCTCTTTGTATAAATCTAAATAAACAAATATGTCCAACACAGAGGAAATCTTCGTACCCACGTTAAAAGTGTGTTACTACGTGAACTAACATCGTGGTATGAATAGAGAGGGTGCATTTACCCTCTTCTACACTTCATTCATTTGTATTCAAATTCCACATCAGTGCCGTAATAATATTATCTTTACTTTTTCTCTTTTCCTTTCTGCTCAAAGCCTTGCAATTCGATATTCTCCTTTCTCGATCACTTAAATTTCGTGCTTTTCGTATTAATAAAATTGAACACATATGCACTCCCGATACGCATTAGTGGCTAGCAAAAAGGATTCTGTAGGTAACGTGGACTTTCAGCGGCCCCTTACTGTAATTCCCTCTAGTCCTCTAATCTTAACAATCACATATCAGTTTCATACATTTAAAAAAAATAAGAATTTCATATATATCCTTCTTTTGCATCAAATTACATATATATCCAACTTAACTTAAAAATTACACATATATCCAATCTAAAACAAAAAATTATATGTATCCAACCTAACTTAAAATGTTCATATATATCTATCTAATTTAAAAGTTTAAAGTTACCATATACGTACGATAATTAAACATTAAAATACATTAAAGTTACCAAAGTTCTAAATAGAGTCGGGTTCGGATATGTTTTTTTAGTCTCGACCCGAATTGACCCGAACCCGACCAACTCGACCCGACTAATACCAGGGTGATAATAATGGAAAGAGAAACAAAGGTATAATGGTTATTTTAAAATAAAACGATATTTAATATGTATTTTATGGTTTTAATTGTATATAAATTGGGTATTTGGATATATGAGTTAGGTACAAATGAGAGGTAAAACTAAAATGAGAAGGGTGAGAAGATATCACAACTACACATTTTAGATGCAGCTAAAGAAATAGATGCATCTCCCCCTTCATCCTCATTAGAAATGTGTGCTCAAATTCTTCTTATTCTTCTTATTTCAATTTATCTTCCCACTAGTTCTCTTCCCTTGGACATATATGATAATTTTAAGTTGGGTTAATTGCTTGGAAATGTATTATATAATTGCTACTTTTTGTTATTGTGTGTACCGAACTTTTTTTATTCTTATTGTATATACAAAATTTTCAAATTTCGATTATTGTGTGTATTTTGTGACTATTTTACCCTTACTTTTTTCAAATTTTTGAAAGGTAAAATGGTAATTTTGCATGGCTAAATAGTAACAAAATACACACAATAATCAAAATTTTAATATAAGAAAAAAAAATAGTTCTGTATATACAATAACAAAAAGTGACAAGTATGATACATTTTTAAGTAATTAATCCTTTTAAGTTTTAGATTCGATATATATGAAAATTTTAACTTAGGTTAGATATATATGTAATTTTAAGTTTTAGATTAGATATACATGTAAGTTTGATGTTAGAGCATCCACAATGGCAAAAACAAGAATAGCTTTTCACTATTTGAATAAGTCTTTTGAAAGGCTTTTTTTGCATTGCATGAAAAGCTTTTTGAAAAGCTTTTTATAAAGACTTGGTATACTCCAAGTCTTTCTTCAAAGTGATATGTATTAAATGTGGTATGCATTGATTGCATTAAATGCAAAAAGTCATGAAAGACTTTTACCATTGTGGATGCTCTTAGGTTCAATATGCATGTAATTTTAATGCAAAAGAGGACATAGTGTAAAAAAAAGTAAAAAACAAAAAGAGGGAGAAAGAAAGAAAGAAAGAAAGAAAGAAAGAAAGAAAGAAAAAAAAAAAAACTGTTGACTGTTTTTGAAGGATTGAAGTAGCTAGCATCCAACTGTCGGGAGAAAGGACTTCCATGAAGGTTGTTGCTAGTGTAAAAAGATGACTGGACTTATCAGTGAAGACTTGATAACACGACGACTTTGAAATGAACAATAAATATGCTTACCCGTACATGAAACGAGAGAATATCGAAAGTCACTCCCACATAGTCCAAAACAAACCTTTTTTAATATATTGTTTCTAGCCAAAAAGTAAAGTGACAATAATATAAAAAAGTATCTTATGGACTTTTAAAATCCGTATACCTTCGATGTAAACACGTTTGAGGTTTTAGTAATGATATATTGATTTCCATTTGAAATATGGTTATGTCTTTAGGGCGTCCAATGGCGGAACCAGGGGTGCCCGCGAGTTTTCGAGAAATCTATGAATTTTTTTTGATATAATATTAATTATTAAAAAAAAAACGTTGATTTTTTTTTAAATGAATCCAGTCTATCGAATTGTGTTTCTAGTATATTTGGTCATAAATAGATATTTACTTTTTAACTCTATTATATTACAGTTCAAAAATCTTGTGCACCCGATCATATTTGGTTCTGTTTCCATCCCTGAAGGCATCAAGATGGTTGGAAGTGGAATCTTGATTATAACGGAAAGTTTAGTGTTAATAAGCTTACCAAAACAATCAATGCTGATACTTTAAGGCTAAATGTTATGGCTTTCAAATGTTGTTGGAGTAATTGGGTGCCTCGAATGGTTAATATATGCATTTGGAGAGCGGTCAATAATAGGTTACTTACGCTACAAAATCTTCTTGCCAAGATCTTGTTGCATGAGGTATCCTTGTTGTGTCAAACCTCAGTTCTTTTTGTGGCCATGTGATCAAATCCTCCGACCATTGTTTTTCCATCGTTCGAAAGGTTTGTTGGTTTGGGAAACATTTTGAAATTTATTGGCAAATTCACCAACATCCTCGTCTCTTAAACTTTACGAGCTTCCTGATTTACTTGCCTTCCATCCGGCCTCCCATCCCAACGCATTTTGATACTCCGTATAATGTTTCAAGGCTCTTTTTATGTTCCGATATGGACAATTTGAGATTGGAGAAATATAATTTGTCATGCTGAGGCATGATTATTGGAGTCATTAATTAAGCACAATATTTTCGCCAAATACCAAGTCATTGCTTTGGATCACCAACTCGAGTCATCAAGCCAGGAAAGGACCAAAGTTCTTTCCTAGACAGAATACATATATTGGTATCAGATCCTACCTCATGTCCTTTGGCTTTAGGTTCGACCTTTTTTTGTTCCTTTTCTTTCTACTTTGCAGCTATCCTCCTTGGAAACCTGCTTTGATTATAATCGTTTTCCTCATTTTTGAGTTGTTTCTTAATAAATTTTTCTTGGCTGTTAAAAGAACAACGATTTCATTTGTGTTTTCGAGTTAACACGAATTACACATATTTTGACTCCTTAATAGTTACGATGAAAGAAGAGAAACCCAGTTGAATATTTGAGAAAAATACATTATCTAGATGAAAACCTTACTTAAATAAGAATTTTATGTAGACACAAATATAATATTGTTTCTGCCATAATTCGTCCAGACGAAAAACACATTGTCAAAAAAGTTATCAATCTCTTGCATAAGCGATAAAAAGAGTAGTTGTTGACCATTTTAAAGAGATGCACCTATTGGTAGAGTTCCATTCAACCAGTGTAAAATGATGACTGGAGTTACCAGTGAAGACTTGATAACAAATACTCATAAATAATAAATCCGCTATACATTACATTAATTGGAGAGCATATTAACTCACTCTTCATCAATAGTTTAAGAGACCTTAAACCAAATAAAAAAAGAAGTTGGTCTGCTATTTAAACACATAATTTCGATGTATACACGTTCTAGTCTTTAGTCTTTACTATATATATTACCTTTATAATAATTCATCATTTATAGATCCAGAAATATTTGTCTTTGTCAGTTAACACTTAGCTTAAGTGTGCTGAAGACAAGAAGATAATGAGGCCACCACGTTTTGACAAATTTGGAATGAAGAAAGGTGCATGGAGCAAAGATGAAGACGACAAGTTACGAGCCTTCATTCAAAAAAACGGCCACCCTAATTGGTGTGAAATTCCCAAGTTAGCTGGTATGATCTACCACGAACCTAGCTAGCTTCTTGAAAAGTTTCAGTTAAGCTTATACATTTGCTTATCTATTGTATTTTGATTTTTTGTTGTTTAGGTTTGTCTAGATCTGGTAAAAGTTGTAGGCTAAGATGGATGAATTATCTACGTCCGAATGTAAAACATGGAAATTTTACCAAAGAAGAGCAGGATGTCATTGTTGATTTACATAGCAAGCATGGCAACAAGTACGTTAAAAATTATTATTCAAAAATTGTGTAGATGTTTTTAGATTCAACTAAATTAATGTGATTATGTTATATTAACAGATGGTCAATGATGGCCGCACAACTGCCGGGAAGAAGTGACAACGAAATAAAAAACTACTGGCATACACATTTGAAAAGTCGGGTAAATATAGAAAGTAATAAAATAAGAAATGAACAAATTGAAAGTATCGAGCCTAGAAAGGCTAATACTGAAGGAGGCTCGATGAAATTATCTAACTCAAAGATGATCCAAGATGAAGTTGGAATTTTATTAGCAGTATTGTCATCTAACTTGCCGCCATCTTCTTCAACAAGGGAACTTTCATCATCAAGTGGATCCGATAACATTGTTCCAAGCGATGTTACACCTCCACGGTCTTGCAAACAAGCCGGTAGTTTTTGGACTGAGCCATTTTTACTAGACAACGAGATTCATGCATCATCAAATGAAAAAATCTTTTCACCATTGGGCTCAACAAACGATCTCATCTGCCAGGCTTCTTTCCAGGATAACATCATAGATGATGTGCTATTATGGTCAACCATCGAGTCCTATTTTCTAATCTAAAGCTATTCTTTTCTTCTTTTTTTTCGTCTCGATTGGGTTGGTGTTCCAAGTAACTAATTCATTCTTTGTGGGCTCTGCAAATGCATCTGTACAATAAAAGTCTTGACAAATTAAAAAAAAATTACTACACGCTTACGTGCTTGTTTTTAGTATAGTAATCAATAATTTAGTTTCATGACAATAGTCAATTAGTCACTACAAGAAGTCAAATGTATCGATGTTAAAGTATATTAGAATAATAATAGTTGCTAGACGAGGACAAGAACAACGTCTTTGTGACACGCTTTAATGACAAATAGTAAAGGGTCGATCATATATATGTCTATAGCGGTATTACAAAGTGTTAGACAATGTAACTTTTTCTATTTTCCTGCAAAAAAACACTTCTAACTGTTTTTTTATTCAAACATTTCCTATGTTTTTCTTCTACTTAAAGAGTTAAAGGAAAATGCAGAAAAACAACTTTTTATAAGCAGACCTGATTTTCTAGTATTCAACATCTTAACTTTAAAACTTAACTTAAGACACAAAAGTTTTAGATACATTCTCACTTAATAGGCTTGAATTGATTGTTAACTTGTCGTTATTGCAAGTTTTGCTATATTTTTGTATGATATGTTGTTACTTTAATTAAATTAATCGCATATGTTGTTACTGTGCTTTACAAACTAAATAATATGTAACAAATAAGTTAAATTGTTATTTTTACCTATCGTTTGATTAAATAAGTAAATTTGGGAAAAGCTAAAATAGGGCGTATCAGTTTATTCATAATCAAAATCAAATCCAAACACTCTATTTAGAATCACTGATTTTCAGTCAGCATATCGTCGCGAACCAAATTTGAAAGGGTTGGGTTCTGCTTGGAAGCGTGCTGAATGAATGGATTCATGGTTTATCATGTTGTTTTTATGGAGTACCTAAACGGTAAAGGTGTAGCACGTGCCACGAGTAGAGGACTCGACATGAAACCACATTGGTAGGGAGTTAGGGCAGTCCCATGATGAGTCCAAGGCAGGATGATACCAGTGAACCTCTAGTATACGCAGGACGGATGACTTGTTCTTATTGGGTTAAGGATGCAAGCGGGTCGAAGGAATGGCTTCTTAACAAGTGGTATTAGAGCCAAGTCGGACCGAAGCAGAGTCGTTCATGTCTTTCTCCGAAAGTTCTTAAATGCGTTGGCTGTGTAATGGTGGTGGGAGAGTTCTCCCAGGATGTTGTGGAGGATAACATGATGTCGTGTTAAGTACATAATGTGACAATGTCGCATTCGATTAAAGCCAATGGTCTAATTCAAATAGGATGAGAGTCGTTGCACACTGGATCTCAAGTCGTCAAAAAGGGTAATGGACTCATCTAAGAGGGAAGATAGTTGTTGCACGCTCGGACCCAAAGCGTCGAAAATTGAATATCCCTTTAAGCCACGAAGCCGGAGTAAAGCCAAATCATTTGATAGAGGTCGTTTGTTGAGGTGAATGACCTTGCACGAGGTCGTGCATGAATTAATGGTAGGTGAATGTCACGAGCCAAATTCTAAAGGGTCGGGTTCTGCTTGAAAGTGTGCTGAATGCGTGGGTTCCTGGTTTATCAGGTTTGTCTTTTCGGAGTACCCCAATGGTAAAGGTATAGTACATGCCACGAGTAGAAGACTCGACATGACACCACACTTGTAAGGTGGTGGAGTCGCTCGCCTGATGAGTCAAAGGCAGGATAAAACCAATGAACCTCTATTATACGCGAGAAGGATGGTTGGTTATGAGGTTAAGTAGGCCATGCGGTATCGAAGGCACCGTGACAATATAAACACTTATTTTCAAGCCTACAAAACACCTATCCCAAACACTTTTTTATTACCGAAGAGGATGGGTTCATACCTCCTCCCCGCCGATCAAGCGGCGACGCTGCTTTTAGCTTTCAGCACTCATATTAATATATATAAAAAAAAAATAAAAAAAAAAATAATAATAAAAATTTGAATATGCGACTATCATGTACTTAAGCTTAGGCATAGAACTATCTTAANGGAGGTCGTTTGTTGAGGTGAATGACCTTGCACGAGGTCGTGCATGAATTAATGGTAGGTGAATGTCACGAGCCAAATTCTAAAGGGTCGGGTTCTGCTTGAAAGTGTGCTGAATGCGTGGGTTCCTGGTTTATCATGTTTGTCTTTTCGGAGTACCCCAATGGTAAAGGTATAGTACATGCCACGAGTAGAAGACTCGACATGACACCACACTTGTAAGGTGTTGGAGTCGCTCGCCTGATGAGTCAAAGGCAGGATAAAACCAATGAACCTCTATTATACGCGAGAAGGATGGTTGGTTACGAGGTTAAGTAGGCCATGCGGGATCGAAGGCATCGTGACAATATAAACACTTATTTTCAAGCCTACAAAACACCTATCCCAAACACTTTTTTTTATTACCGAAAAGGATGGGTTCATACCTCCTCCCCGCCGATCAAGCGGCGACGCTGCTTTTAGCTTTCAGCACTCATATTAATAAAAAAAAGAAAATTGAATATGCGGCTATCATATACTTAAGCTTAGGCATAGAACTATCTTAAAACTATCATCATATCCGCCGTTCAAAAAAAAATATGATGATAAAATGAGTTTATATGACTTTTGTTTAATGAATAAAATCCGTTGATTTTGTAAATGAGCGTGCAGCTTGTCAATAACTCTTCCTATTGGTGTTTACTATCATCTATATTTGATCTTTCATACAATATAACATTTTTATAACTTACGTATAAGCCAACCACATATTACCTATCCGCTTGATAAAACTGTCTAATAAGGAGTCCGATAATATTTGCTAGTAATTTTCGTTTTGGTATCACTATGGTCTTCCGGTAATAACCACATAGACATAAACATTGATCCTCGTAAATCACATGCACCCTGTCTTCTACGTAATATTTTTTTTGGGTAAAGGGGAGTAATCCTGCACCCTGGTAAATATATTAGCCAAAAAACTTTTAAGTACAATGGATATGGGTGAAGTCCCACATCTCAGCCCGTTACATAGGCTAAAAGCTTACATAACAAGATACTTCCTAATTGCTAAAACTAGAAATCAAACCATAACTCAAATGATAACATAAGAACAACGAAATAAATTACTTCCTAGGGCCTTGAAGCTTGGTACCATACATGGCCTTAAAAGCATCCAAATTACCGGGAAGATCATACACCTGGTTCGCATAATCATCGTAGTCATCATAATCTTGTTCAAACTCTTGCCCCCCACCAAAAAGATTAGCAGACTCATCAAATGGGTTGGCAACCAACTCGTCTTCAGAATCAGACACCACAATTTCTCCCACCTTTGAAAATGGGTTAACCCTCTTAGTGGCAGAGGTCGACGGGATAGGATGACCATCATCATCCACAAGAGTTGCTATACCATCAATAAGTAGCTTTTCAAGCTTATCAATTTTCTCAACAATATGAGTAGAACCCTTACTAGACTCTTCCTCATTAACTTCCATTGTATTACCTGTCTTATTAGACTCATCCTTATTAACTTCTATTGTACTAGCTGTCTTACTAGACTTATCCGCATTAACTTCCATTGAACTACCAGCATCCACATCCTTGTTGTTATCATTAGACGGAGTACCAAAAGCATCCGCATCATCAATATTAAGGGCAGCAAACTGATTAGATGTAGAAATCTTCGTTCCACTCGTACTAGGCACATCAGAAGCCCTCTTCTTAGTGCCATCCACCTTCTTAGGTTCAGTTGGAGTCTTCTTGGGTTGATACTGAAACTGCTTACCCACAACTGGTTTAGTAAACCCTCTATTACCCTGAGTTGTAGAACCACCTTGCTTACCTTTCTTTCTATTATTGACAGTCATGAAACCATCATTAACAGACTTAGTAGATTGAACTGGAGGTGCAACGACTTTAGGACAATCACTCAGAGTATGACCAAAGATCTTACAGTTATCACACCGAGGTGGTTTCCATTCGTACTCAACCCGAATCTTCTCAATAGTCGAACCCGAACCATCAAGTAATGGTATCTCAACAGTGAGGCTATCCCGCAACACCTCATCCGACTTCACTTCTATCATGCATCTAGCAAAACTACTACGGCCCCACGATTCCTTGCACATTTGGCTTGTAAAAGCATCTAACCTTTTGGGCGTGCCAATCAGTGTGGCTAGAAGACTGAGGCCATCATCAGAAAACATAGCAAGGGGAACATCATGGAACTTGACCCACACCGGGATGTTAGTCAAATCCTCTTTAAGTAGATTTGTGTTCAAATTCCATGGTTTGAGAATAATAGGAACATTTCTGATCAACCAAGGACCGTTTTCAAGCACATCATCAACACCTTTCTTCGAAGTGAACTTAAAGAAGAAGAACCCCTTTGCATTCATCATTACCTTTTGCACACCAAACTTTGCCCATGCATTGCGTACATAGTAATCAACAACAGGAAACGCAAGGCGTTGACCAAGGAAGTATCCGTAGAGAGTGTTCTCAAACCTCGTGTTCACCTCTTCCACTATTTTCATTGGAACTGAGAGGTCAACATCATCCTTCTTTTTGCTACATTCCAACCTCCGAAAATTAGACGCGTTTTTCTGAGGTTCATTAGAAGTAGCACCCGCGTAAGTAACTGACTTCACTCCAGTACCACTAGCAGTATCAACCTTGGGAGCATTAGGACCAGAAGTTGCACTCTTATTCATATCCACATTAGTACCACTAAAACTCGAAGAAGGATTATTAGCAACAATCTCACATTGAATTTTATGCATGGCCTCATCAAAATTCCTATGCGCATTAGCTAGCAATTGTTCCACATTAGGCTGTGTAGCGCCATTAGGTTCTAATGAACCAGCAGCCTCGTTAACATCCACAGTACCAGCTACATCTGTCTCCACATGTGAATTAGTAGCAACCTGATAAGAGGGCTGCTCCATAACATTCGAGTTGTTAGTCACATTGTCAGAGTGATATACTGTTGTATAATATTAGAATAAATAAAACCCTCTACTCTTTTCGATCACATGTCAATTTCTTAAATTTTAAAAAATAAATAGTTGTTGAGTTTCTTTGAAGGGTACGTTCGATGTTCTATGAATCTAACTAGTGTAAAAAGTTGGCTGGACTTATCAATGAAGACTTGATAACACCACGACTTTGAAATAAACAATAATATGTTTAACCGTACATGAGAAGACAAAATATCAATGTTCTCTTCCACATAGTCCAAACCAGACCTTTTAATACTACATATTGTTTCTAGCCTAATAGTAACAAAAATATAAAAAAGTTCTTTATGGTCTTACAATATCCATATATAGTTTCGATGTAAACACGTATTGGTCACCTATATACTTTAGTGGCAGTGAAATCTAGAAACATAAGTCTTCATCAGTTACCACTTATTATAAGAAGATGGTTAGGGCACCACGGCTTGACAAATTTGGAATGAAGAAAGGTGCGTGGAGTGAAGATGAAGATGATAAGTTACGAGGCTTTATCGAGCGATATGGCCACCCAAACTGGTGTGAGATTCCCAATCTCGCTGGTATGATCTACTTCCTAATTATTAGAAAGATCCAATTAACTTACATATTTGCTTATATATTGTTTTTTGGTTAGTTTAGGTTTGTCTAGATCTGGAAAAAGTTGTAGGCTACGATGGATGAATTATCTACGCCCGAATGTAAAGCATGGAAATTTTACAAAAGAAGAACAAGATATCATTGTTGATATACATCGCAAGCTTGGCAACAAGTAAGTATAATATAAAGTACTTTGAGCAGAGTATATAGATGCATGTTTAGAGATTCACGTTGCCTAAATGTGATTATGTTATGTCAACAGATGGTCAATGATGGCTGCACAATTGCCCGGTAGAAGTGACAATGAAATAAAAAACTATTGGCACACACATTTGAAAAATCGGGTTAATAGAGAAAGTACTATAATGAGAAATGAACATACTGAAATTCTCGAACCAAGCCAGGCTTGCGTAGAAGGATGTTCGATAAAAATGTCGAACTTAAAGACGACCCAAGATGAGGTTATGATTTTATTGGCAGTACTGTCATCTCAATCACCATCATCTTTTTCAACTAGTGTAATGTCATCCTGCTCGCTCAATGTCTCAGATTATGTTGTCTCAAGTGATGTTCCACCCCAGTTCTCCAATATAGCCGCGAGTTGTTGGACTGAGCCATTATTATTTGACAACGAGATTATTCTATCGTCAAGTGAAAAAATCTTTTCACCATTAGGCTCAATCAACAATCTCATCTGCGAGGCTTCTTTCCAGGATATCATCATGGAAGATGTGCCGTTATGGTCAACCATCGATTCTTATAGTTTAATCTAAAGCTAATTCATTCTTTACTCTTTAGGCTCAATAAGCACTTGTCAAAAAGTTATGACAAATTTGATACTATTACACGCGATGGTGCTTATGAGTGGTATATTTATCAATAGTGGCAACAACTTTTTTTTTTTTTTTTTTAGGAAGGCAGTAATATGTAACCATAAAAGAAAACAATACAAACAAAAGGCATCAAACTTTCCGTGACGATTAATGAAAGCGAGATCGAAAACAAACAAAACTCACGAGTGTTTTACACTAGTGATAACACTCAATACAAGGAAAAATCAAACAAAAGGAAAAAAGACAATCCCAACCACATTTATTACACACAAGGACCCTTCATTTCTATCCAACAAAAGTCATGAACCTGCCCCATCAGAAGAAACAAAAGATGGACAGACAGAAAAAGCAAAATGAAATCCACTTCGACCTTAACTAGGCCAACACTTACCAATAGTTATATTAACAGTCACAACATGAAGTGACGAACAATGCTCTTAAATGACACGGTTTAATCACACACTTTAAAAAGCCACAAGAACAGTATTACAAAGTATTGTCCGTAATGGTATGTATTGGAAGTTATTGATTCCTTGATTATTATTAAAACATCAAACCTATATATATGATACACAGGATTGTTCTAGACTAATGACAATGGGCTTGGCTTATCAGGCCTACATACAAATAACGACTAATACTCCTTCACAGTTGGAGCGGGAGGAGGCCGGACGCTCAAACTGGATCGAAACTCTTCAAACAAAGCTGAATGAAGCCCTTTGATGAAGATATCGGCATACTAGTAACGAGAAGGCACATGTAGAACGTGAACCTGACCAGCCGTAACCATGTCACGGACAAAATGTATGTCTATTTAAATATGTTTCGTTCGTTGATGTTGAACAGGATTAGCAGAGAGATATATAGCATAGTTGAAGATCAGTTACAACACCATTTGTGAGATCATATATATGACAAGAAGCTAGAACCAATTGAGAAAAAAGTCAAAAACTATAACACATAGTATGTAAACTAAATACCTATCTTTTGAACACAAACTTAAATGTCAACAACGACTACTTAGAACTTAGGGTTCGTTTGGTAGGACGAAATGAAATATTAAATGAATGGAATGACCGATGTAATGGAATAAATGGTGTAATGTAATGAGTCATTACCATTATTTATCATGTTTGGTTTGTTTGATAAGACGTAATGGAATCATAATAAAAAGACTAAAATGTCCATTATTGATGAGAAGTTTCATTAATATGGTTAGTTAATGGTGGAGTTTTATGTAATTTACCTTTCAAAAAAAAAAAATGGTGGAGTTTTATGTAATTTACATTCCATTACGGGATGTAATGAAAAAAAGTAGGGGGCCCCTAAGGAATGGTTTTGGTGTAATGAGTCATTCCTTGTAATAAATTATTACATTACATAAATATAAACAAGCAACATTTTCTCATTTCATCGTAATAATCCTTTTCATCCCCCCTTTGATTACGACATACCAAACTCTACATTAATGTGAGGTTGAGAAAAGCCAATTGAAATATTTAAGGCAACTTCATTAATGCTAGTTAGAGAAGAAATGTGACACTTGATCAACAAAAAGGCATACAAAATAACCATCTTCAATTGTTTCAAACGATGAAGAGTGACATGATCATCTCGATCTGTAAACTTGAAAGTAAGGAATGAAAGTATATGTTGAGAGAGAAACTTAGGGCCCGTTTGTTAAGAGGGTGTCGGATTTAAAGAATGGAATTAGATTGAAAAAGGATATTTAGTATACAAGTGTGGATATCATTTATGACTATCAAAGACTGAAAAGTACACTATTCACAATCCTCACAACACTAGTAGGTTTCTGAAGTTTTCATTTTGTCAGTATTGTGTAGAAGATTTTCAGCCACACGATAGCACATGTTTACATATCAGTTCAATATTTTTAATTTTTTAATTGCAAATGGAAATTAAAAAATTATTATTTTATTTTTAAAATAATATATCAATCATTTATTTTTCTCTCTCTCCATTTAATTCAAAACCTATACTAAAATCTAATTTCTTTCAAACCTTTCCCAAATCCAAATCCAATCCCAATCCCACTTACAAACCAAACGGGCCCTTAATCGTTTGACGTAGCTTTACTATATTGATTTATTCTTCCAAAAACTCTTTGAATGTCGTATTATTTTCGCAGTCCCTTACATCATCACCTGTATGAATAACCAATGATATTTTTGATGTTATCAAATGTTGACATACCTTCACCATCATCTTCTAAGGACTCATCATCAGACAAGCCATCGTAATTGGTATCGGTGTTTAAAGGTACAGATTTAAGGTTTAGTTCATATATTATATATGAAAATTTAGTGTAACAAAAATTTAAAAAGTCCAAATTCATTTGTACCTTCTTTATGTGCGAGTAAAACTCATAGGCAAATAGCGACCTTTTAGTATTGATTATTTAGTTTTATTTTGGGTGAAGATTATATACTTTTGTTATTACCCCTATCTATAGTTAAACATTAGAACCCATCCATGGACACACTGTCTTGCGATACTCTGTCATAGAGATATTGTGTTGTGTGGCATATGCACATATTTCTCTGCTGGCCAAAGAAGAATCTTCTTATAAAAATATTCATATTAAGTGGCTGTGAACCATTTTTGTAGTTAACATACTTCTCCATAAAGTTTAAAAAGTTTAAGTCGACGAGAAACGCTTAACTCGTGCACGATTTTGGGTGTCGACTGACCTTTCTCAAAAGACATAGCCTCACACAATGAGCACTTGTTGTGCAGTGACATGTCAGCTAGAAGTTAGGATTGAACCAAAAAACTTTCTTCAAAAACCCTCCTTAACCGTTAAGCTAAACATCCGCAATGATGATGGCCATCCTATTCCGTCGACCTCTGCCACTAAGAGGGTTAACCCATTTTCAAAGGTGGGAGAAATTGTGGTGTCTGATTCTGAAGACGAGGTGGTTGCTAACCCCTTTGATGAGTCTGCTAATCTTTTTGGTGGGGGGCAAGAGTTTGAACAAGATTATGATGACTATGACTACGATGATTATGCGAACCAGGTGTATGATCTTCCCGGTAATTTGGATGCTTTTAATGCCATGTATGGTACCAAGCTTCAAGGCCTTAGGAAGTAATTTATTTCGTTGTTCTTATGTTATCATTTGAGTTGTGGTTTGATTTCTAGTTAAGAAATTAGGAAGTATCTTGTTATGTAAGCTTTTAGCCTATGTAACGGGCTGAGATGTGGGACTTCACTCATATCCATTGTATTTAAAAGATTTTGGCTAATATATTTACCAGGGTGCAGGATTACTCCCCTTTACCCAAAAATACTATTTGAACAATGCTTCAACAATACCCACTAATTATGTGTACCCACTAATAATACACTTAATTAATATCGTTTCAAACTATCAACTCCAACATTAAATATATGGTCCATTGCCATTAACCTATAGACTAAATAATAAACCAAAAAGTTGGCGTTTACCATTTACGGATGCCCGATCATATCAAATATTATTTGTTGGTAAACATGTCAACTTTTGTTATCAACAAATTGCTCTCAGATTGTTGCTATTATGCTATATTACCAACTAAAGTTCATCGGTGGCTTAGAGCATGGGGAGTGGTAACGTCTCCCCGGCGTTATTATTGATGTGGCACCATTTCCACGGCGTTGAGCACGTTAACAGCATTTCCTTGTTACCTGCGTTACTAACGCATTTCGTCCCACGTTACCATAGCAACTTACGTCGCAACACCAAGCCAATTAAAAAAAATAACTTTGGGTACAAACGGTTCATTTTTTGAATTCAAAAAAATTTCATTTTACCCCTTTTGGGGTTAACGGTAACATTTTTTTTTTCTTTTATGATTTTTGTAATTAAGGTTTTACTTCCCTATAAATACAACACATCATTTACAAATATTTTCACACTTATCATTCTCACACTTAACATATTTACACACAATTATGGCTTGTAAACTTTCACATTTCGTCGAAGACTGCAACGATATATCAAAAAAGAAATCGAGAAAGGCGACATGGATCGCCAAAATGCTATTGTGGAAGTCATCAAGAAGTTTGAGCTTGCGAAACAACTGAAACGACGACTTAGAGAACGCTACGCAGCGTGCACAGACATCTCAGAAGATAGGAAATTTGTGATCGACCAGTTCTTATACGATGAATATCGTAAAGACGCTGCTGTTGCTGAATCGCTGTGGATTTGTGTCAACCAGATACAGTCCCAAATCTTCAACAAGATCCGTTGGAGTTTTGAAGAAAATATGGAAGCTGGTGATGCACCAAGAGTGCAAAGTGCACCAAGAGTTCAAGGTGCATCCAGTTCATCTGAGGCACCAAGATTTGTTGAGTAACAACAACAGCTGCCTCATCTGGATCACTTTCAGCTAAGTTTTGAGGAAAATGTGGCAGCTGATTGTAACACCTGGTATTTTTCCTAAAACCTAATCCTAGCCAAACTTCTATTTTTAGAGCCTGAAACGTTTTAAAACTTTAAAGCATGTTAAACAATTGGATTGGAGGGAGCGTGGATAGTATTAGGAACGAGGATTTATTCCTAGACTTACTCGGCACAACCTAGAAAAACTCGAATTTGTTTCATTTGCAAATTATTGATTTATTTTGAGTTTGAGAAAAACTCTGAAGTTTATGCTTGATTTTATTGGAAAAACTATTCTCGTGAACGATGCGGCAATTTCGTAATTTTTCGAGTCCGTTTGCTATGTCATTCGAGTCCCGAACCATTTTTATAAAACGTTTAAGCCTTATTGGCGAGACTATCTTGGAGTTATTTATAAAATCACCCCTCCACTTTATTAAATTTAAAAGCACCCACCCCTAAACACCTTACCTTATAAATACCCACCCCATATGTTATCGTTTTCTTTTACAAAGCACAAAAACACACACCATAGAACCTTCTCTCTCTTCTCTCCTCGCTCTCTTACATCGCGCCGCCCTTCATCCCCAACCCAGAATCCGGCAAGAATCCGGTCACCGGAAACATATTCCGGCCCCACCTCGTTACTACACCGACCTATCCGCATCTTAATAGATCGGAAGTCCCGAGTTCATACCCGTTTTGCTTCATCTCAACCACGCGCCCTACGATCTTGAAAAAGAAACGTTCGACCATTTGTCATTAATTCCCGGCCAAGACCATTTTTCGGGCGAGCTAGTGGTCAACCGAACCCTCCCCACCCATATTTCACAAATGTTTATCGTTTATAAAAAACCAAAATAACAG